>CM056385.1:48833020-48868020 GCA_029718625.1 Synaphobranchus kaupii | reverse complement strand
TCAAGTGGCCTTGTTTGTTGTTCGATTGCCACTATAACCACAATTTCAGCTGTACCCAATATTAACCTCAGTGCAGCGTAAACCCTGTATATTAGGATATGATCTTTTAGCAGGTTCAGGTTAAGCGCTTGCTATCTAATTATGATTTATGTTTTTACATTGTAATAAAACTTGTATTGGAAATGTTCAAGCTGTGTTTGTGTACTTTTGATGATTAGAACATGAAATGTAACATATTAAGAGTGTGATATTGGTAAAAGTTGGCAGGGTAAAATGCTATTGAAGTCAGAATTCCGTTTTTTGTATCTTTTAAATCTTTGTATAAAATAAGCCAGTGACAAACTCCTCAAGTTAAACATGCATTTTATGAGCTCCAGTGTGCAAAATTCCATGGGCAAACTCAGCTGATCGGCAGAATTCAGACTGATCACTGCAGTGTACTTATTTCCTTTCTGTACTGTAAACATTAATGGATTGAGTTTCCTTGGTTATTGTATCAGGTTTATTTTGTTGGAACCTGTTGCTGTAATCTCTGTATTTGCAGACAGTGATCTTCAATGAATAAACCTGAATTATAAAAATGTTGACTGTTTTCCTGTTATGATTTAATCTTGTGTGATCTAACTCCTGTGATATAGTAGCAGTTATTTCTTATTCTGTATGGGATTGTGTATGGGCTTAATATGAGTAGGGCTTAATATAGAGCACAGTGCTGTATGTGCACAGAGAGGAGAGAATAAGAGCACAGTGCTGTATGTGCACAGAGATGAGAGAATAAGAGCACAGTGCTGTATGTGCACAGAGAGGAGAGAATAAGAGCACAGTGCTGTATGTGCACAGAGAGGAGAGAATAAGAGCACAGTGCTGTATGTGCACAGAGATGAGAGAATAAGAGCACAGTGCTGTATGTGCACAAGAGTAGTGAATAAGAGCACAGTGCTGTATGTGCACAGGAGGAGAGAATAAGAGCACAGTGCTGTATGTGCACAGGAGGAGAGAATAAGAGCACAGTGCTGTATGTGCACAAGAGTAGTGAATAAGAGCACAGTGCTGTATGTGCACAGAGAGGAGAGAATAAGAGCACAGTGCTGTATGTGCACAGAGAGGAGAGAATAAGAGCACAGTGCTGTATGTGCACAGAGAGGAGAGAATAAGAGCACAGGGCTGTATGTGCACAGAGAGGAGAGAATAAGAGCACAGTGCTGTATGTGCACAGAGAGGAGAGAATAAGAGCACAGTGCTGTATGTGCACAGAGAGGAGAGAATAAGAGCAGAGTGCTGTATGTGCACAGAGAGGAGAGAATAAGAGCACAGTGCTGTATGTGCACAGAGATGAGAGAATAAGAGCACAGTGCTGTATGTGCACAGAGAGGAGAGAATAAGAGCACAGTGCTGTATGTGCACAGAGAGGAGAGAATAAGAGCACAGTGCTGTATGTGCACAGAGATGAGAGAATAAGAGCACAGTGCTGTATGTGCACAAGAGTAGTGAATAAGAGCACAGTGCTGTATGTGCACAGGAGGAGAGAATAAGAGCACAGTGCTGTATGTGCACAGGAGGAGAGAATAAGAGCACAGTGCTGTATGTGCACAAGAGTAGTGAATAAGAGCACAGTGCTGTATGTGCACAGAGAGGAGAGAATAAGAGCACAGTGCTGTATGTGCACAGAGAGGAGAGAATAAGAGCACAGTGCTGTATGTGCACAGAGAGGAGAGAATAAGAGCACAGGGCTGTATGTGCACAGAGAGGAGAGAATAAGAGCACAGTGCTGTATGTGCACAGAGAGGAGAGAATAAGAGCACAGTGCTGTATGTGCACAGAGAGGAGAGAATAAGAGCACAGTGCTGTATGTGCACAGAGAGGAGAGAATAAGAGCACAGTGCTGTATGTGCACAGAGAGGAGAGAATAAGAGCACAGTGCTGTATGTGCACAGAGAGGAGAGAATAAGAGCACAGTGCTGTATGTGCACAGAGAGGAGAGAATAAGAGCACAGCGCTGTATGTGCACAGAGAGGAGAGAATAAGAGCACAGTGCTGTATGTGCACAGAGGAGAGAATAAGAGCACAGTGCTGTATGTGCACAGAGAGGAGAGAATAAGAGCACAGTGCTGTATGTGCACAGAGAGGAGAGAATAAGAGCAGAGTGCTGTATGTGCACAGAGAGGAGAGAATAAGAGCACAGTGCTGTATGTGCACAGAGGAGAGAATAAGAGCACAGTGCTGTATGTGCACAGAGAGGAGAGAATAAGAGCAGAGTGCTGTATGTGCACAGAGAGGAGAGAATAAGAGCACAGTGCTGTATGTGCACAGAGAGGAGAGGATAAGAGCACAGCGCTATATGTGCACAGAGAGGAGAGAATAAGAGCACAGTGCTGTGTGTGCACAGAGAGGAGAGAATAAGAGCACAGTGCTGTATGTGCACAGAGAGGAGAGAATAAGAGCACAGTGCTGTATGTGCACAGAGAGGAGAGAATAAGAGCACAGTGCTGTATGTGCACAGAGAGGAGAGAATAAGAGCACAGTGCTGTATGTGCACAGAGAGGAGAGAATAAGAGCACAGTGCTGTATGTGCACAGAGAGGAGAGAATAAGAGCACAGCGCTGTATGTGCACAGAGAGGAGAGAATAAGAGCACAGTGCTGTATGTGCACAGAGGAGAGAATAAGAGCACAGTGCTGTATGTGCACAGAGAGGAGAGAATAAGAGCACAGTGCTGTATGTGCACAGAGAGGAGAGAATAAGAGCAGAGTGCTGTATGTGCACAGAGAGGAGAGAATAAGAGCACAGTGCTGTATGTGCACAGAGAGGAGAGGATAAGAGCACAGCGCTATATGTGCACAGAGAGGAGAGAATAAGAGCACAGTGCTGTGTGTGCACAGAGAGGAGAGAATAAGAGCACAGTGCTGTATGTGCACAGAGAGGAGAGAATAAGAGCACAGTGCTGTATGTGCACAGAGAGGAGAGAATAAGAGCACAGTGCTGTATGTGCACAGAGAGGAGAGAATAAGAGCACAGGGCTGTATGTGCACAGAGAGGAGTGAATAAGGGCACAGTGCTGTATGTGCACAGAGAGGAGAGAATAAGAGCACAGTGCTGTATGTGCACAGAGGAGAGAATAAGAGCACAGTGCTGTATGTGCACAGAGAGGAGAGAATAAGAGCACAGTGCTGTATGTGCACAGAGAGGAGAGAATAAGAGCACAGGGCTGTATGTGCACAGAGAGGAGTGAATAAGGGCACAGTGCTGTATGTGCACAGAGAGGAGAGAATAAGAGCACAGGGCTGTATGTGCACAGAGAGGAGAGAATAAGAGCACAGTGCTGTATGTGCACAGAGAGGAGAGAATAAGAGCACAGTGCTGTATGTGCACAGAGAAGAGAGAATAAGAGCACAGTGCTGTATGTGCACAGAGAGGAGAGAATAAGAGCACAGTGCTGTATATGCACAGAGAGGAGAGAATAAGAGCACAGTGCTGTATGTGCACAGAGAGGAGAGAATAAGAGCACAGTGCTGTATGTGCACAGAGAGGAGAGAATAAGAGCACAGTGCTGTATGTGCACAGAGAGGAGAGAATAAGAGCACAGTGCTGTATGTGCACAGAGAGGAGAGAATAAGAGCACAGTGCTGTATGTGCACAGAGAGGAGTGAATAAGAGCACAGTGCTGTATGTGCACAGAGAGGAGAGAATAAGAGCACAGCGCTGTATGTGCACAGAGAGGAGAGAATAAGAGCACAGTGCTGTATGTGCACAGAGAGGAGAGAATAAGAGCACAGTGCTGTATGTGCACAGAGAAGAGAGAATAAGAGCACAGTGCTGTATGTGCACAGAGAGGAGAGAATAAGAGCACAGTGCTGTATATGCACAGAGAGGAGAGAATAAGAGCACAGTGCTGTATGTGCACAGAGAGGAGAGAATAAGAGCACAGTGCTGTATGTGCACAGAGAGGAGTGAATAAGAGCACAGTGCTGTATGTGCACAGAGAGGAGAGAATAAGAGCACAGTGCTGTATGTGCACAGAGAAGAGAGAATAAGAGCACAGTGCTGTATGTGCACAGAGAGGAGAGAATAAGAGCACAGTGCTGTATATGCACAGAGAGGAGAGAATAAGAGCACAGTGCTGTATGTGCACAGAGAGGAGAGAATAAGAGCACAGTGCTGTATGTGCACAGAGAGGAGAGAATAAGAGCACAGTGCTGTATGTGCACAGAGGAGAGAATAAGAGCACAGTGCTGTATGTGCACAGAGAGGAGAGAATAAGAGCACAGTGCTGTATGTGCACAGAGAGGAGAGAATAAGAGCAGAGTGCTGTATGTGCACAGAGAGGAGAGAATAAGAGCACAGTGCTGTATGTGCACAGAGGAGAGAATAAGAGCACAGTGCTGTATGTGCACAGAGAGGAGAGAATAAGAGCAGAGTGCTGTATGTGCACAGAGAGGAGAGAATAAGAGCACAGTGCTGTATGTGCACAGAGAGGAGAGGATAAGAGCACAGCGCTATATGTGCACAGAGAGGAGAGAATAAGAGCACAGTGCTGTGTGTGCACAGAGAGGAGAGAATAAGAGCACAGTGCTGTATGTGCACAGAGAGGAGAGAATAAGAGCACAGTGCTGTATGTGCACAGAGAGGAGAGAATAAGAGCACAGTGCTGTATGTGCACAGAGAGGAGAGAATAAGAGCACAGGGCTGTATGTGCACAGAGAGGAGTGAATAAGGGCACAGTGCTGTATGTGCACAGAGAGGAGAGAATAAGAGCACAGTGCTGTATGTGCACAGAGGAGAGAATAAGAGCACAGTGCTGTATGTGCACAGAGAGGAGAGAATAAGAGCACAGTGCTGTATGTGCACAGAGAGGAGAGAATAAGAGCACAGGGCTGTATGTGCACAGAGAGGAGTGAATAAGGGCACAGTGCTGTATGTGCACAGAGAGGAGAGAATAAGAGCACAGGGCTGTATGTGCACAGAGAGGAGAGAATAAGAGCACAGTGCTGTATGTGCACAGAGAGGAGAGAATAAGAGCACAGTGCTGTATGTGCACAGAGAGGAGAGAATAAGAGCACAGTGCTGTATGTGCAGAGAGAGGAGAGAATAAGAGCACAGTGCTGTATGTGCACAGAGAGGAGAGAATAAGAGCACAGTGCTGTATGTGCACAGAGAGGAGAGAATAAGAGCACAGTGCTGTATGTGCACAGAGAGGAGAGAATAAGAGCACAGTGCTGTATGTGCACAGAGAGGAGAGAATAAGAGCACAGTGCTGTATGTGCACAGAGAGGAGAGAATAAGAGCACAGTGCTGTATGTGCACAGAGAGGAGAGAATAAGAGCACAGGGCTGTATGTGCACAGAGAGGAGTGAATAAGAGCACAGTGCTGTATGTGCACAGAGAGGAGAGAATAAGAGCACAGTGCTGTATGTGCACAGAGAGGAGAGAATAAGAGCACAGGGCTGTATGTGCACAGAGAGGAGTGAATAAGAGCACAGTGCTGTATGTGCACAGAGAGGAGAGAATAAGAGCACAGCGCTGTATGTGCACAGAGAGGAGTGAATAAGAGCACAGTGCTGTATGTGCACAGAGAGGAGAGAATAAGAGAACAGTGCTGTATATGCACAGAGTTCCTGACATCAGAGGGATCCAAGCTAGGTTTTTTAAGGAGTGGGGTTACACGGGCGGTTTTAAAGGCAGCAGGAACATGGCCACAGATTAGGGAGGTGTTGATAATGGAGGACAGATATGGAAGGAGCTCAGCGGATATAGACTGGAGGACTGCTGAAGGTATGGGGTCTAGTGGACAGGTGGTTGCGCGATGGTGCGTCACCAGCTGGAGCACATCTGAGTCCTCCAGAATCTTTAAGGACGACAGTGTAGCGATGGGTTCAGTATGGGGGATGTGGGGTGTCACCGGATGCATGAAGGAGTTCCGGATCGTGGCCACCTTCCCCTCAAAGTGGGTCAGGAAGTCATCTGCAGAGAGGGAGGAGGGTGAAGGGGGTGGAGGGGGGATGAGCAGGGATGAGAAGGTGGAAAAGAGTTTACGTGTGTTAGATACACATGCATCAGGAAATCTAATTGTGACCATAGATTGTGGAAATGTAATTTCCCATTTCAGATATCAACAATTGCATTTCCGATATGTCCGGTGGCCTTCTCTGTTATAGTCAAGTTCATTCAGGTAAGTGCTTGGTTCCTTGGTTCCCATACGGTACTTCAAATGTTGCTAGATAGATAGACAAATAGATACTTTATTTATCCCTAAGGGAAAGTGGTTTCTAGACCCACAAAATGTCTTAATAGAGGTAACAAATGTCAACGAACAACACTAATGCCCCATTATAGCACACTCAAGGCCACCTACAAAATACCATAAATGAAATAATGTTAACACTACATAACCTAAACTAGGCTACAGTGTTCTCAGAATATTCTTAAAACATGATTGTCGAACTTTACCTTCACATTCCACAAACATGACGGGAACATTCTATGGAACATAAGTGGAATATTCTAGGAATGTTAGTCGAAACGTTCCCTTTGGGTTTCTATAACGCTTGTATTTAACGTTCCTTTACTGTGAGACTGGAGTACATTGCTAACATTCCCCATACATTCTTGCCACGTCATTACAAAATGTTATTTTGATGATGGAGTTACTTTGATGACGTTTCTGTATGCACTTATTGTCAGGATCCTGTACCTAGTCTGTCTGTTTATTCTGTGTATTTATGTTTCCTGATTTCTTTTGCTTATTTCCCTGATCTTTATTTTATTGTGCTTATTATTTCCCCGTATTACCCTAGCGATTGTCTGTTTATTTTCTCCCGTTTATTCTCTGTGTTTATTATTTTCCTGGCTTTGTGTATTGTGTTTAGTATTTTACCATCACTCTAGTTCCCTTGTCAGTCCGCATTCCATGTTTCCCGAGATTCCACTCCCTGTCTTTGTCATTGCACTATTCGGGTGATTTTGGGTACATTCGGGTTTCCTCTGTATTTCGTATCTCGTTTTCTTCCTTCTGGCTTTCTTAATATTTGTATATAATACAAATGTACTAATCATACTAACTGTTAGATTAGATTTAATACATCAGAGGGGTCTAAGCTAGGTTTCTTAAGGAGTGGGGTAACACGGGCAGTTTTGAAAACAGCAGGAACATAGCCACAAGTTTATATACACTACTCACAAAAAGTTAGGGATATTTGGCTTTCGGGTGAAATTTATGGAAAATGTAAGTTCACGCTACAGTGATATTATACGTATCATGAAAGTAGGGCATTTAAGTAGAAGCATGCAATGGTGATTTCCTCATCTCAAACAATTTATTGAAACAAAAGCCAACAACAGTGGTGGGTATACCACAACAAAAATGTCAATGTCTCAATAACTTGTCATGTGCCCTTGAGCATCAATTACAGCTTGACAACGACGTCTCATGCTGTTCACAAGTCGACTTATTGTCTGCTGAGGCATGGCATCCCACTCTTCTTGAAGGGCGGCCCTCAGGTCATTGAGGTTCTGGGGTACAGAGTTACGAGCCTCTACACGGTGAGTCAGCTGATCCCATAGGTTTTCTATGGGATTCAGGTCTGGAGAAAGTGCAGGCCACTCCATTTGAGGTACCCCAGTCTCCAGCAGCCTTTCCCTAATGATGCGACCTCGATGAGCTGGAGCATTGTCGTCCATGAAGATGAAATTAGGCCTGTGTTGTTCATGCAGGGGCACAATGACTGGATTAATGATGTTATTCAGGTAGTATGGGCTTGTCACTGTACCATTCACAAAGTGTAGGGCAGTTCTGTATTGACTAGACACACCTGCCCACACTGTAACACCGCCACCACCAAAGGGTCGTCTGGTGACAACAGTGGCTGATGCATAGCGCTCTCCTTGACGTCTCCAACATCGTTGGCGGCCATCATTTCTGCTCAATGTGAATCGACTTTCCTCAGAGAACAGCACTGAGGCCCACTGGTCCCTCGTCCAGCGTAAATGCTCCCTGGCCCATGCAAGACGATGACGCCTGTGCCTGGTGGTGTGGTCAGGTACCCTTGCAGGTCGTCTAGCACGCAGACCACGCTGATGTAAACGGTTTCGAATGGTCTGACGTGACACTTGGGTGCCTCTCACCTCCCTTAAATGTGCCTGGAGTTGAGTGGCATTCATAATCCGGTTCCGCAGGGCACTGTTCACAATGAAGCGGTCATCAGTGTGGGATGTGGCCAAAGGACGTCCACTTCTATGCCTTTCTGTGACTCTTCCAGTCTCTCTGTATCTCTGTTGCAACCTGCTGATGACACTCTGTGACACTCTAAGCTCAGTGGCCACTTCCCTCTGAGAACATCCTGTTTGAAGCCTCGCAATGGCGAGGTACTGTTGATCAATTGTTAGGTGTCGTCTTGGTCTCATGATGTCAAAATGTGAACAGCATGATGAAGAGGACTGTTTAAATACCAATTCTAATTGAACCAGGAAATGTATTGGTCGATTCATGGATCAAACACCAGTTGTGAATTTTGCCGTTCAGCTCCTTGTTAGAGAACAGCAAGTTGTGCAAAAAGTACTGAAACATTGAATAGTTGGACATGTGCATTCAAAAGTTTAGAGAAGGTCAAATTAATTTCACCTATAAAGGTTATAGTGCATTTTAGGTTCATCCTGAAATTTCACCCGAAAGCCGAATATCCCTAACTTTTTGTGAGTAGTGTATATACTTTTTTTTTCTCCACCTTTATTTTCCACCTCTATACCATATTACCATCTTTCTATACCATTTCCAGCAATTGATACCACTAAATTGGAGCAACTTTCCGCAACCTGTTAATTTTCTTTTCCTCTGCGGTGACATCCAAATTATTAACAAAATGCACATTTTTTTCTCAATTTAAAGAGCCTATCTCTTGGAATCTGGATAACAGCTGGAATTTTAATAATTGACTGGTAGCTGGTATCAAATTTGAGGCACACGCATACACCCCAGAACATTGTGGGTACTAACAAATCTCCTGATTTCAGATTGAGTTGTTATGAGCTCAGTTCTAACGGTTTAATTTTGTAAGGCCCGTATGTAAGGCCCCAAAAATCATAATACTGCTCACAACGATTGAATAACAGATACGGTTCTCGCAAACAGAACTTTTGGTTCAGATATTAACAATTGCCTTGTAGCCTAATAACGTATGCGTAGCTGACTAAGGTGGATGTTAGTTACATTAACGTTATTATCTTACCTCGTATCTTTGAAGCTATCATAAATAAACGTTTGCAGTAGACAGCAAGTTGTGAAATTAATCAATCTCCTATTTCATTTCATACTAAGGTCCCTCTGTGAAAGCCAGTAGTGTAGCTGATTGCACCCCTTCCGTAACTCCCCTCCCTTTACTGTAGCAGAGTAGAACTTTTAAGTAGAACTAAGCTGAAGAACGTAAAAAGAGATGAACGGCGCCGTGCTGTTGCATCCTTTCAATACAGTTGAATCTCCAAAATGGATGTCCTGTCAGTTTTGGAATTGTACTTTATTTTCTTATGTTGTGCTTATTCTGCCATTTTACAATGGAATAATAGCATACTGTAGGTGTATGTAGGTGTAGATGCTACAATACTTATCAGTCATTTTACAATGACAAACTTTTCACAGAATAATACTTATCTGTCATTTTACAATGACAAACTTTTCACAGAATAATACTTCTGTCATGACAATGTTTACAAATGGTAAAGATATCAGTTATAATCATTTATAGAAACATATAAAGTTTTCATATAAAGCAGGGCTGCCCAACCCTCTTCCCATCCTGTAGGTTTTTACTCCAACCCTAACAAAGCACATCTCATTCAACAGCTAGAGAGCTTGTTGAGCTGCTCATTAGTAGAATCAGGTGTGCCAAATTAGGGTTTATATGAAAACCGACAGGACGGTAGATCTCCAGAAACAGGGTTGGGCAGGACGGTAGATCTCCAGAAACAGGGTTGGGCAGGACAGTAGATCTCCAGAAACAGGGTTGGGCAGGACAGTAGATCTCCAGAAACAGGGTTGGGCAGCCCTGATATAAAGAATCGGAAAAAGTATCGTGCAGGTATCATATCGTATCAAACGATTCTCTGCTGCTTCCTGCCATTTCCCTCTTGAATTAGAAAAAACCCCCACTTCCAGCTAATGGCATACCAATAGAAAGCCACTTCCGGCTAATGGCATACCAATAGAAAGCCACTTCCGGCTAATGGCATACCAATAGAAAGCCACTTCCGGCTAATGGCATACCAATAGAAAGCCACTTCCGGCTAATGGCATACCAATAGAAAGCCACTTCCGGCTAATGGCATACCAATAGAAACCCACTTCCGGCTAATGGCATACCAATAGAAAGCCACTTCCGGCTAATGGCATACCAATAGAAACCCACTTCCGGCTAATGGCATACCAATAGAAAGCCACTTCCGGCTAATGGCATACCAATAGAAAGCCACTTCCGGCTAATGGCATACCAATAGAAAGCCACTTCCGGCTAATGGCATACCAATAGAAAGCCACTTCCGGCTAATGGCATACCAATAGAAAGCCACTTCCGGCTAATGGCATACCAATAGAAACCCACTTCCGGCTAATGGCATACCAATAGAAAGCCACTTCCGGCTAATGGCATACCAATAGAAAGCCACTTCCGGCTAATGGCATACCAATAGAAAGCCACTTCCGGCTAATGGCATACCAATAGAAAGCCACTTCCGGCTAATGGCATACCAATAGAAAGCTTGTGTAATCAGCAAGATAGGCTAATGGCCATTGACCAATAGAAAGCTTGTGTAATCAGCAAGATATGCTAATGGCCATTGACCAATAGAAAGCTTGTGTAATCAGCAAGATATGCTAATGGCCATTGACCAATAGAAAGCTTGTGTAATCAGCAAGATATGCTAATGGCCATTGACCAATAGAAAGCTTGTGTAATCAGCAAGATATGCTAATGGCAGAACCGAGTGCTTCCCGCCCATTTGATGAGCAGTATTCTCAAATTAATAATGTCCAGTATACTGGACGATTGGAACGAGGAGGATACTGGACGATTGGAACGAGGAGGATACTGAAAGTCGCATTTGCCAATTCAAATCTACAATAGCCCGTCATTTATGTTGGGTGTTGGAGAGGACTTCCAATATATGAAAGGTAGTCTTTTATATGAGAGTACCATTTAACTTGTGTGAATGAGCAGACTACATTGGACACCACCAGTTTGGCTAAAATCCGTTTCTGGTGTTCCTGATATTTTGTCTACCCCCTGTAGCTCCTGAGTGATAATAATTAGAATATGAATTAATTTTTATTTTATGTTAAATTCACAAGACTAAATGTAGCCTTTGAAATACACATTGCAAACATAATAAATTATTACTGTAAAAAGCGACACTTTAGATTACGCCTACTAATCAATTGTACGCTATGAATCTGTTTAATTGGACCCATAACGTAGGTTCCCAGCCTACAATTTTTTCTAAATTGCTAAAAATTGAAATTCTACATGACCTTACATAGGCTATGCTAATTAAAACACACATTTAACCAATGAACGAAATTAGCTTTAAAGTGGCTTACATGTCTGTAGTAAGGGTTGCAATTGTGGTCAGCAGCTTAATCCAGCTAATGCCAGCGTACATCCAGTTCCCCTACAAGATGCAAAGCCAGGTGGAGGTAAAGCGGGGTTTTTATGAAATTACCAACCTGTCCAATGTTATTGGTGCCATAGACTGCACACCCCAGTGAACGTTTTTGTTGAAAAGTCGGTGAAACGCTGTCTCGCGTTCAGGTGAAAAACCGGATAAACAGCTTGATTTAAAAGTGAAAGTTTTTTAACCGGTTAGAATGTAGCCAGGCTATATCCCAGTAAAACCTGAGCTCGATTCTGGCTTTTTGCTCAGTGGGACACGCACATCAATGTGACCGCAGTTAGAACACGCCAGAGTGATTCTAAAATAAGGTAGCCTATGATTACCCGATTTCAAACCACAACTCACATGCACAGAACCCCAACACAATTACAAAATGAATAACGTTTAATTTATTTCCAGGCTGCGATAAAGCAATGCGCTCGCTCGTCCAATGCAGACGTAGGTGCGCAGCTATGCGTTTCTTCACCTCCAATTTAATGTCAATTTATTTTTTTTATTTTACTACTTTAACAGTTAGTGTGAGGGGTGATCCTGCATTGATGGTACATGTTATCACCTGCTAGGCCTTTACTTTAAAAGTTAGTGTGAGGGGTGATCCTGCATTGATGGTACATGTTATCTCCTGCTAGGCCTTTATTTTCCCAGTTCATGACACCGGTACTGACAATGTGTGAATCCGGCGTAAATTTTTCGTACCAACTCGTTTCGTACATAAATGTACGTGTATGTTTACGAACGCTTCAGGAATGAGGCCCATTGTCCCTATAGTCAAATGGGACTATAGGGACATCTTGCACACTTGACTTCCAATATAAATGACTGGCCTGAGTATTCCCGAAATCACGTGCCAATTCAAATGTACAATGGCCCGTCATTTATCTTGGGAGAAGGAGAGGACCTACAGTGCATCCGGAAAGTATTCACAGCGCTTCACTTTTTCCACATTTTGTTCTGTTACAGCCTTATTCCAAAATTGATTAAATTAATTTTTCCCCTCAAAATTCTACACACAACACCCCATAATGACAATGTGAAATTTTTTTTTTGTTGAGATTTTTGCAAATTTATTAAAAATAAAAAAATAAAATTTCTCATTTACATAAGTATTCATACCCTTTGCTTTAACATATTTTTAAAGTATCATATTTCATATTTGGTCGCATATCCTTTACATGCTGTTACTTCCTGAAGTCTGTGACCATCAACATCAAAAAACTGTCGATATCTTATTTTCAGGTACTGTTACAAGCGATACTATAACCTCTCTGCATTTGAATGGATCTCTATGGAAATTGGGGGGTGAGACTAGATTCAGCTGTAAATTACACTGGTACAGTATGGAACACATGGCTGGCTAAATGGCTGTAAGTTATCAAGGGTCTGAGCTATCAAACGAGCCCCAAACCATCACTCTGTTGCCAGATATGGAGTAGATGTGGATGGATCACTTTAAGGGTTGTTTCTCCTGACTTTTTTCCCCATAGAGTTCTATAGGAAAATTAACTAATCCGGCTGCCGAACTCGGCCCGATTAAAACATTCCGGCAAGACGGAATCGGGCCAGCACTGGGCCGATTATTTTTTGCTAGCTGGGACATAGCTTTAACCGTTCTACTTACCCCGCAATGTGCCCTTAGCTAGGCTATGGGTAGACTATTTAAGCCTGTCTGAGCCTACATAGCCGACGCAAAATAATCAGAAGGGTGGTTTTGCATGCGAGTTACTCAATTTAATCTTATTTGTGTATTTGAAAGCAAACAATCTAATAATAAAATAAGCGAATATTAGGAATATACCAGAATGTTGTTCAATTTTGTGTGAATCACACACACACAACTCAAATTATACTTCATGGAGGGAACTTACATGTTGGTGGGACAAGTTTGGACATTCTGTCGTAACGCTACTGTTAGGTGTTGGTGGGGGAAGGACCCAAACGCAGGCAGGAAGTACAAAAACAAAGTTTAATAAAAGGGCTAGGCAGCAATCCGTGGTAAACAGGCAGGGTCCAAAACTGGGGACACAGGGCAACGGTACAAAACACAGTCCAAAGAGTGGTCAAGGAACAGGCAAGGGTCAAACCGGGAAGGCACAGCAAAGGTACAAAAGCAGGATCCAAAACCAGGGTCGCGAGAACACAGGCAGGGGTCAAAACCGGTAAGGCAGAGGAGGAACAAAAAGAAAACAAAACAGAAATAAACAACAACAGGTAACGGACGAGGGAAACAAAAAAAACTAGAAAACAGATACTCAGAATAAACAGAACAACTCGGGCAGAATCTCGGGGAAAAACAGGCAACACAGAAGCAAAATAATTAGTACAAGGAACTCGCAAAGAACACTGAAATGACAAGGTATATATACACAGAGGGAGACAGACATAATGGGAATCAGGTGTGTAGAAGCAGGGAGGGGAGATTGCTCACAGGTGAGAACAGTGAGGGTTAACAGGGACCAATAAAACAATGACAGGGGAAACGTAAGACACGGACTGGAATACACAGACACAATGATAACAAACGGCCTGGAGTTAGCAGGTAAACAAGTGCACAGCTCAGAGGGGAAGAACACGAAAGTGGACACATGTGCAGAGAATGCGAAATCAAATTAAAGATCGATACAGGGATAGGATAACGAGGAGGGAAATAACAGCTGCAGATAGAAACTCAAGATGAATTAGTAATTAGTAATGTTAGTAGTGAACTCGAGAACCCTAATGTTAGTAGGTTAGCTGGTTAGTATTATATACATGTTAGTTTGTTAGCAGGTTAGTATTAAATCTAATCTAACAGTTAGTATGATTAGTACATTAGTATTATATACAAATATAAATAAAGCCAGAAGGAAGAAAACGAGATATACGAAATACAGAGGAAACCCGAATGTTCCCAAAATCACCCGAATAGTGCAATGACAAAGACAGGAAGTGGAATCTCAGAAAACATGGAACGCGGACTGACAATCGCGAGGGAAAAGAAATCAGGAAAATAATAACAAATAAAGAAATAAACAGACAGAATTACAGGATCCTAACAGTTACTCCTTGGTGACAAGTCTGTCATCATCTGGAATGGAAATTTCAAAATGTTTCCCACGTTTTAAGTAACGTCCCTCAGCTAAGGAGTAAGTTACCGTGTAATCTTCCCAAACAGTGAGCAAATGTGCTGTTCACAACACTAAAAGGGAGAGAATATAGTGAGAAATTATAGGTTGTCTTTATCAAAACAGAAAATGCCAGCGCACCGTCTAATATTGTTGGAAAAAATAGGCTACATAGCCGTTATGGTGCTGAGGATAAATGCCGTTCGTATAAGCTTGATTAACAGATCTAACGTTAATTGAATAGGCTTACCCAAAATAATCTCTCTATCGATTGGTTGCTAGGCACGTTAAAGTTTTATAGCCTACTTTTCATTTAAAATTTCTCACTGTAGCCTACGTGTTGTGATCAATTTAAACTAACGATACCACTCGTTAGCTAGCAAGTTGTTTGGCCTGGGCTTTTACACTGTGCTAATTCTATCTAACATTAGCTAGTTAGCCTAGACCCTTACACTTTAGAAGTTGATCTTCTTTTGTCTATCAATTGATATTTGTTTAATCTAGCTGCTAGGGCCTGATTATAAATGTATTCACGAAACGAAGTAGGGTTAAATTACCTACCTGTAGCCACTGCCATATGTCCAAGGCAGATGGAGTAGGCTAATGGTCGGACGGCAGTGCTCAAATCAAGAAAAAAGCCGTTAATTTAATATTTTACGAAGCACGGCTTCCAAATGTACCTATCACCAGCGGAAAAAAAAGTCTTGAAAAGGTATACAGGCAGACAGATAGACAGAAAACGTATATTATAGGTATAATAGGGCTTGCTATAAATTAGCCTAGGCTATATATAATTAATAATATTACGTATATAGGCCTATATTTATATAATACTGGAAAATTACACTGCATTTCAAAAGTTTAACAGAAAAACCTCCGTGCATCGTTCTGGGAACGTTTGTTTACGAAGTAAAAAAATAAATAAAAATCCAGTTATGGAAGAATTAAACCTAAAAACAACCTTATTCGAACGTCCTGTCATGGAACCATGAGAGAACGTTGTTTTTTAGTTCGCAGAACGTTACGAATTTTTTTAAACTTAAATGGAACGTTCCCAGAACGTTGTGAAATGGTTCCCCAAAAATAACCATAGGGGACCCATATGCGAACGTTAGGGGAACGTTCTGTGTTTGCTGGGCGGCAGCATCCACTACCAAACGCATTTAACACTCCACTGTGCACCCAAAGCAAATAAAATACGACGACAGTCTATCGGGGTTATTTTGAGTGTTTATACCATCATTTTTGAAGTCAAACTATCGTTCAATCCTTTAGACCCCGTCTACACGTATATGGATATTTCTAAAAACGTAGTATTTTCTCTGCGTTTTGGCCTCCCGTCCACACGAAAACGAGTTTTAGGTCGCTGAAAACGGAGCTTTTGGAAAACACCTTCCAGGGTGGAGATTTTGTAAAACTCCGTTCTACGTGTATTCGTGTGTACGGTTGAAACGGAGTTTTTGGAAAACGCTGCATCATGCCCTCAATTTGCGCGTGGCAAATGTTGTTATATGTCAATTTTCCAAGAGACACAGACCATTAGAATAGTTATTTTCTTATTTTAGTGAACTCATTGTTTTTTTACTGACTGATTATCCTCTTAGATTTCGTAACGGGAACAGGGCGCAGAGGGCGGGGGCACTCCGTCATGTGTATCATTCTAATAATTATTTGCTCACCTGCGATAGGGCTAGGCGGCTGATAACTAATGCTCATTGGCAGGCTGGGCAGCGTTCAAAACAAAGCGGGAAGCATTGCTAATTTAACGTTCATTAGTTGCGTTGCCGGTAAAAATGAAAAATGAAGCGCAAATAGCCAAGCGGTGCTCAGAAAAACAAGATGAGAGCGAAAGCCGAACAGGAGAGGGCAAAGCTACCAAAAATAACATCAATCATTGTTCCAGCAGGCAGCAAAGGTAGACTCTAACGTTACTGCAGATGCATCGGCAGTAAGCTCCCCACCCGGCCCGGCCACCGCTAGCAACCCCCCGGTCAGCTCCGAGTCCAGGCAGACAGACAGCCCAGCAGCCCCGTTACAGCCGAGCCAGTTAGCCGTGCCTCACGCTTCGAGACAGGTTAGAATAATAGAAAGTTTTATTCGCCATAACCAGTACGAGTAGGCTACAGGTTACATTGGAATTGGAATCTAATCAGTTCCTTTTTTCAGGTAAAAATTAACATAGAGAATACGTTCGCACATACAGCTCCACTAGTACGCATACTAGTAATAAACCAACGTCATTCAAACACTGCTACAACCGGACTGTACAATAGTTCAAAAACTTCACATAGCTACCTAGCTTGTCAGCTAACAACGGTCATGTTTTACGTTTAGCTAGTTAGCTTAGCAAGCTTGCTTCCTAAACCGTTCCTGTTTTGAAGCGTAATGCAACCAAAATAACCGACTCTCGTACTCGTCCAAGTCAGGAATACAAGGTTATATACTTTTTGCATTTGACAGATCTTACCAGCTGTAACTCCTGTCTCCTGACTGCAGCCTCTACTATAGCCTATAGGATGTGTTTTGTTTGTTTGTTTTTTGTAGGCTACTTTTCTTTTATACAGAATGTTATGTTAGCTATGTGAACCGTTCCGTTGTGTGAACTCAAATGATAGGCTATAACGAATGTTCTACAATACCTTCATGTTACAAAAAATACAAAGCCACTTGTTTGTATTTGTCAATGATGCCCATGGACGGCGCTACACCGGGGCAAGGGTAGGCTATAGCCCCGTCACAAATTAGCTTAGCCCCGGTTTAGCCCCCCCCCCCCCCCCCAGGCATTTTAATAACATTTTTGTAATTATAATAAAAAAATATATATAAAAGTAAATCAACAGTTCTAATCCCTTTCTGATATTCACCCTGGCTACGCAGCGTATGTAGCCTATGCTATGACGTAGGCTACGGGTGTGGGGTGTGTGTGTGTGTAGGGAGCTCAAGCCAATGACAAAATAACGTAAACTGATTTCTAACGTTAGCAAACCTACAATACATCAGGCCTACAGAGTTCGCCACCATGTCAAAAAAATATTAAATGGAAACGTCATTGTTTGAAAACTAATTTACTATCATTTTAAAATCAATAGAAAATGTGTTCTTCGGAAATGATCAACTACTGGTGTGTGGACCTCCCTAGGTAGCAACTCCCAAGTGTAAACAACAGTGTTTTTATTGGCGGTAGATTAATCTCACAACATTGGCTGCTTGGCCATGCACAGATAAGTAGATTTGGAAAGCGAATAACTAACCTACATTAGCTAAATGATCATTTTCAATCTTCGTCATCTCGACTTCAGCTAATAAGAAGAGCTTGCCTCCAAAAAATGATCAGGTACCGTTAAAGATCTCATATTTCTTCCATGTAGCTAAATGTATAAGCTAAATGAGATAGGAGAGAGTGGTGACAGTGGAAGCTGTTCTGATAATACAGAAACCAGCGCAAATGTTACGGTGCAGCTTTATGGAGCACACCTAGGAGCAAAACTAACTGATATGTAAAGTTTGCGATCTTCGTTAGATAATGAAACCCCTAAATGTCCCAATCACAGAGCAGCGGTTAAACAACGACATTTTAGCCATCTTTTCTGACATAACGTTACATTGATAATTTATCCTCTCTTCTCACGTCCTTTTTCATTATTTTACTGTGTCTTATTTTCTTTGATGTCTGATATTTTTAAGTATTCGTATTGATGAAGCCAAATGACATTTGTAATGCCATTTCAATTGACAGAATTGTACAATTCTGACTTGTATAGATGCTCTGCCACTTGTGCAGGCCCCCCCAGCGCACACACAAAAGCCATCCTGGGGGAAACACAGCTAACCTTTAAGTGGCCGCGATGTCTATCCCATGTCACTCTATTATTGATTTAGGGGAGGACGACCTGCGGGGGAGCCCCGAAATATTGCGCAACGCCACTGCACACGCACACACAAAAACTGTTGTTGTAGAAAATCTTGCACAGAATTACGTTATAGACTTGTTGCTTGTCATTTTCGTGGATGGTTTTATGTCTCCCGATACACGACTACTTTACAACCAAAGCCTACATGGGCTCTTGTACTCAAAAAATTGTATTTACGGTGAAATTAATGCAAAGAATTTAGTTTTTTGCGTTGTCGTGTGGACGGAGAGATTTTCTAAAATGGTGTGGTGTGGACGGGATTTTTTTTTAAACGGAGGGGGAAAAAATGCGTTTTTAGAAATATCCGTGTACGTGTGGACGAGGCCTTACTTTGTGCTGACCTATATTCTCTGTGGAAGTACGGCGGCGGAGCGAACGTGGGCATTAGCAGCAACGTGTACGACCAAAAGAAGGGACAGCATGGAATTAGCTGAAAATGGTTTCCATCAATCAACTACATCATGGGTAAGTAGCCTAATTGAGACATTATGTCCAAAATTCCGAACTATCCTTTTAAGAATATACTAACGTTACTTGGCCCATAGGATTGCTGTCTAATAAAGACTACGTTGCTAATTATCCTAAAGTTGGAGGTTCAACATTTAATATATTCGTTTTTAGTCTAAATTAAAGTAGTAGTCGTTATTACTAGGCTACGCACTAGTGGTGGTAATCAAAAGATGACAGGTAGCCTAGGTCTACCCCCCTCCCACCAATCATAATAGGCCTAGTTCCACATAAAGATATCGGAATATAATGATAAAACTGGACATTTTGAACCAGTAATAGTTAAAACGAAATATATTTAGTCTAGTTCTGTTTTTTTCCTGTGGTGTAAAACGGCGTATTTTCGTTTAACTAATGACGTGGCGAGTTTGGGCTCATGGAATGGCGAGATTGGGACCGCAGGCGGGATCAATACGGAAGCGGCACAGACGGTCGATCGAGTCCATTTTTAAATACAAACAACAAACTAGCATAAATACAGTAATCGAGTGTGATGGTCAGTGAATGACATTTCAAAAGGGGGCACACGGTGACTCTACCTGTGCCTTTACTTTCTTTAAATATGTGTTTTTAAAGGCAGGAGTTATTAAAAAGTGGCGAAATTCTTTAAATATGTATTTTTAAAGGCAGGAGTTATGAAAAAGTGTCGAAATTAGGCGCAGCTACGCTAATTCACGTGTTGGTCTTTTGTTAATTAATGTTTTAAGTTTTCAATTTTTGATGTGGTCGTTTGATATTTTAGCTAATTACTTAGCATAGGCTATTCAGTGTTTTTTCTACCCGTCTGTAGGCCTAATGAGAACAATGTCAATCTCAACGAAAAACTTATTGAAAGTAAAAGAAAAGAAGAAAAAAAAGTTTATCACACGCATATCCGACAAAGCACTGTCAACGTGATTAATTACAATTTGCAAAGAGGCCTGTCTTTAAAAGTATTGATATCAAAATTTACAAGTTACAACTAACCCAAATTTACAAATTACAACTAACAATATTGCCTATGGTAGCTCACATATTACCTCTATTCCAAAGCAACGCTACCCAATATTTCCGAAAGTAGGCTATTTCATGTTGGCTAATTTGGCCCTGTGTTTTTCAAAGTAGCTAGGCTATCGGCTCATAATTTTACAGTAGCTATGTGTGGTGCCACAGGTCAGACAACAGGTGTTCTTCACACGGTTAAAATTGATGAACTGTCTTCATTTATTCAGGTAGGCCTATTACAACGCGGAAGTAATGGTACGGTTGTGAATGAGTGGTTTTTCAGTCGTTTTTATTTAAAATGTAATAATTGTAGATGTACCATAGGCTAATCGGTTGAATAACATGTTTAGCTGGGCGATTCAAGGCGAAGCCCTTTTCGGAAAGGAGACGTTTTCCCGCGCTTTTTCTCTTTTTTTTTTTTTTTTTTGAATAACAGTTTTTTGAAATGTATGATGTCTTGACTGTTGTGTGCATTTTAATGGGGGGGAATTAAAGAAATGGGAATCCCCCCCCATTTACAAATGTGTTTTAACCGTTATGTGATGTATGACTGCTTTTTAATGAATGCTTTTATTGGAATGTAAATTTAAAAGGAAGGAAGGTAGGTGGGTGGGTGCAACAGATAGCTCGCTGCAGCACGGGACAGGGGACAGGGGACAGGGGACAGGGGACAGGGGACAGGGGACAGGGGACAGGGGACAGGGGACAGGGGACAGGGGGGCGGAACCAAGCCGTTTTGACGCCCCCTGTGCGTGCTGCTCCTTCCTTGGCCACTAGGTGGGGGAAGTGAGCAGGTGCCCGTTTGTTGGTTATGGCTCCTCGGCCGTTTGATGGCTAAGATCAAAGTGTAGTGTCTGTTCTTATCGGTTTATTGTGCGTGCGTGCGTGCGTGCGTGCTTTTTTTTGAATAACAGTTTTTTGAAATGTAATTGAATTTAAATGTAATAAATAAAGCAGGCTTTCCTGTAATAAAATGGAGTGTTTGTCTCTCCCTTTTCCACAGACGGACCGCCTCCCCCAGCGCCGCCTCCAGCGCCCCCGAGCCTGCCGGCCAGGTCCCGAGAGGGGGCTGGCACCTGGCGACAACGAGAGGGCACATGCGTACCTGGGTTTCTCTTCAGCACGAACAAATCTTTCGCCTTTTACTAAAGATTTCCGTGGAGAGGAACACGCCTGGGTTTGTGCTATTTTTGGATGCTCCGTCCACCGGACGGGCCAACTATGCTGGTGATCAAAGTAATTTGTTGTGATGTCTTGACTGTTGTGTGCATTTTAATGGGGGGGAATTAAAGAAATGGGAATCCCCCCCCATTTACAAATGTGTTTTAACCGTTATGTGATGTATGACTGCTTTTTAATGAATGCTTTTATTGGAATGTAAATTTAAAAGGAAGGAAGGTAGGTGGGTGGGTGCAACAGATAGCTCGCTGCAGCACGGGACAGGGGACAGGGGACAGGGGACAGGGGACAGGGGACAGGGGACAGGGGACAGGGGACAGGGGGGCGGAACCAAGCCGTTTTGACGCCCCCTGTGCGTGCTGCTCCTTCCTTGGCCACTAGGTGGGGGAAGTGAGCAGGTGCCCGTTTGTTGGTTATGGCTCCTCGGCCGTTTGATGGCTAAGATCAAAGTGTAGTGTCTGTTCTTATCGGTTTATTGTGCGTGCGTGCGTGCGTGCGTGCTTTTTTTTGAATAACAGTTTTTTGAAATGTAATTGAATTTAAATGTAATAAATAAAGCAGGCTTTCCTGTAATAAAATGGAGTGTTTGTCTCTCCCTTTTCCACAGACGGACCGCCTCCCCCAGCGCCGCCTCCAGCGCCCCCGAGCCTGCCGGCCAGGTCCCGAGAGGGGGCTGGCACCTGGCGACAACGAGAGGGCACATGCGTACCTGGGTTTCTCTTCAGCACGAACAAATCTTTCGCCTTTTACTAAAGATTTCCGTGGAGAGGAACACGCCTGGGTTTGTGCTATTTTTGGATGCTCCGTCCACCGGACGGGCCAACTATGCTGGTGATCAAAGTAATTTGTTGTGATGTCTTGACTGTTGTGTGCATTTTAATGGGGGGGAATTAAAGAAATGGGAATCCCCCCCCATTTACAAATGTGTTTTAACCGTTATGTGATGTATGACTGCTTTTTAATGAATGCTTTTATTGGAATGTAAATTTAAAAGGAAGGAAGGTAGGTGGGTGGGTGCAACAGATAGCTCGCTGCAGCACGGGACAGGGGACAGGGGACAGGGGACAGGGGACAGGGGACAGGGGACAGGGGACAGGGGACAGGGGACAGGGGACAGGGGGGCGGAACCAAGCCGTTTTGACGCCCCCTGTGCGTGCTGCTCCTTCCTTGGCCACTAGGTGGGGGAAGTGAGCAGGTGCCCGTTTGTTGGTTATGGCTCCTCGGCCGTTTGATGGCTAAGATCAAAGTGTAGTGTCTGTTCTTATCGGTTTATTGTGCGTGCGTGCGTGCGTGCGTGCTTTTTTTTGAATAACAGTTTTTTGAAATGTAATTGAATTTAAATGTAATAAATAAAGCAGGCTTTCCTGTAATAAAATGGAGTGTTTGTCTCTCCCTTTTCCACAGACGGACCGCCTCCCCCAGCGCCGCCTCCAGCGCCCCCGAGCCTGCCGGCCAGGTCCCGAGAGGGGGCTGGCACCTGGCGACAACGAGAGGGCACATGCGTACCTGGGTTTCTCTTCAGCACGAACAAATCTTTCGCCTTTTACTAAAGATTTCCGTGGAGAGGAACACGCCTGGGTTTGTGCTATTTTTGGATGCTCCGTCCACCGGACGGGCCAACTATGCTGGTGATCAAAGTAATTTGTTGTGATGTCTTGACTGTTGTGTGCATTTTAATGGGGGGGAATTAAAGAAATGGGAATCCCCCCCCATTTACAAATGTGTTTTAACCGTTATGTGATGTATGACTGCTTTTTAATGAATGCTTTTATTGGAATGTAAATTTAAAAGGAAGGAAGGTAGGTGGGTGGGTGCAACAGATAGCTCGCTGCAGCACGGGACAGGGGACAGGGGACAGGGGACAGGGGACAGGGGACAGGGGACAGGGGACAGGGGACAGGGGACAGGGGGGCGGAACCAAGCCGTTTTGACGCCCCCTGTGCGTGCTGCTCCTTCCTTGGCCACTAGGTGGGGGAAGTGAGCAGGTGCCCGTTTGTTGGTTATGGCTCCTCGGCCGTTTGATGGCTAAGATCAAAGTGTAGTGTCTGTTCTTATCGGTTTATTGTGCGTGCGTGCGTGCGTGCGTGCTTTTTTTTGAATAACAGTTTTTTGAAATGTAATTGAATTTAAATGTAATAAATAAAGCAGGCTTTCCTGTAATAAAATGGAGTGTTTGTCTCTCCCTTTTCCACAGACGGACCGCCTCCCCCAGCGCCGCCTCCAGCGCCCCCGAGCCTGCCGGCCAGGTCCCGAGAGGGGGCTGGCACCTGGCGACAACGAGAGGGCACATGCGTACCTGGGTTTCTCTTCAGCACGAACAAATCTTTCGCCTTTTACTAAAGATTTCCGTGGAGAGGAACACGCCTGGGTTTGTGCTATTTTTGGATGCTCCGTCCACCGGACGGGCCAACTATGCTGGTGATCAAAGTAATTTGTTGTGATGTCTTGACTGTTGTGTGCATTTTAATGGGGGGGAATTAAAGAAATGGGAATCCCCCCCCATTTACAAATGTGTTTTAACCGTTATGTGATGTATGACTGCTTTTTAATGAATGCTTTTATTGGAATGTAAATTTAAAAGGAAGGAAGGTAGGTGGGTGGGTGCAACAGATAGCTCGCTGCAGCACGGGACAGGGGACAGGGGACAGGGGACAGGGGACAGGGGACAGGGGACAGGGGACAGGGGACAGGGGACAGGGGACAGGGGGGCGGAACCAAGCCGTTTTGACGCCCCCTGTGCGTGCTGCTCCTTCCTTGGCCACTAGGTGGGGGAAGTGAGCAGGTGCCCGTTTGTTGGTTATGGCTCCTCGGCCGTTTGATGGCTAAGATCAAAGTGTAGTGTCTGTTCTTATCGGTTTATTGTGCGTGCGTGCGTGCGTGCGTGCTTTTTTTTGAATAACAGTTTTTTGAAATGTAATTGAATTTAAATGTAATAAATAAAGCAGGCTTTCCTGTAATAAAATGGAGTGTTTGTCTCTCCCTTTTCCACAGACGGACCGCCTCCCCCAGCGCCGCCTCCAGCGCCCCCGAGCCTGCCGGCCAGGTCCCGAGAGGGGGCTGGCACCTGGCGACAACGAGAGGGCACATGCGTACCTGGGTTTCTCTTCAGCACGAACAAATCTTTCGCCTTTTACTAAAGATTTCCGTGGAGAGGAACACGCCTGGGTTTGTGCTATTTTTGGATGCTCCGTCCACCGGACGGGCCAACTATGCTGGTGATCAAAGTAATTTGTTGTGATGTCTTGACTGTTGTGTGCATTTTAATGGGGGGGAATTAAAGAAATGGGAATCCCCCCCCATTTACAAATGTGTTTTAACCGTTATGTGATGTATGACTGCTTTTTAATGAATGCTTTTATTGGAATGTAAATTTAAAAGGAAGGAAGGTAGGTGGGTGGGTGCAACAGATAGCTCGCTGCAGCACGGGACAGGGGACAGGGGACAGGGGACAGGGGACAGGGGACAGGGGACAGGGGACAGGGGACAGGGGACAGGGGGGCGGAACCAAGCCGTTTTGACGCCCCCTGTGCGTGCTGCTCCTTCCTTGGCCACTAGGTGGGGGAAGTGAGCAGGTGCCCGTTTGTTGGTTATGGCTCCTCGGCCGTTTGATGGCTAAGATCAAAGTGTAGTGTCTGTTCTTATCGGTTTATTGTGCGTGCGTGCGTGCGTGCGTGCTTTTTTTTGAATAACAGTTTTTTGAAATGTAATTGAATTTAAATGTAATAAATAAAGCAGGCTTTCCTGTAATAAAATGGAGTGTTTGTCTCTCCCTTTTCCACAGACGGACCGCCTCCCCCAGCGCCGCCTCCAGCGCCCCCGAGCCTGCCGGCCAGGTCCCGAGAGGGGGCTGGCACCTGGCGACAACGAGAGGGCACATGCGTACCTGGGTTTCTCTTCAGCACGAACAAATCTTTCGCCTTTTACTAAAGATTTCCGTGGAGAGGAACACGCCTGGGTTTGTGCTATTTTTGGATGCTCCGTCCACCGGACGGGCCAACTATGCTGGTGATCAAAGTAATTTGTTGTGATGTCTTGACTGTTGTGTGCATTTTAATGGGGGGGAATTAAAGAAATGGGAATCCCCCCCCATTTACAAATGTGTTTTAACCGTTATGTGATGTATGACTGCTTTTTAATGAATGCTTTTATTGGAATGTAAATTTAAAAGGAAGGAAGGTAGGTGGGTGGGTGCAACAGATAGCTCGCTGCAGCACGGGACAGGGGACAGGGGACAGGGGACAGGGGACAGGGGACAGGGGACAGGGGACAGGGGACAGGGGACAGGGGGGCGGAACCAAGCCGTTTTGACGCCCCCTGTGCGTGCTGCTCCTTCCTTGGCCACTAGGTGGGGGAAGTGAGCAGGTGCCCGTTTGTTGGTTATGGCTCCTCGGCCGTTTGATGGCTAAGATCAAAGTGTAGTGTCTGTTCTTATCGGTTTATTGTGCGTGCGTGCGTGCGTGCGTGCTTTTTTTTGAATAACAGTTTTTTGAAATGTAATTGAATTTAAATGTAATAAATAAAGCAGGCTTTCCTGTAATAAAATGGAGTGTTTGTCTCTCCCTTTTCCACAGACGGACCGCCTCCCCCAGCGCCGCCTCCAGCGCCCCCGAGCCTGCCGGCCAGGTCCCGAGAGGGGGCTGGCACCTGGCGACAACGAGAGGGCACATGCGTACCTGGGTTTCTCTTCAGCACGAACAAATCTTTCGCCTTTTACTAAAGATTTCCGTGGAGAGGAACACGCCTGGGTTTGTGCTATTTTTGGATGCTCCGTCCACCGGACGGGCCAACTATGCTGGTGATCAAAGTAATTTGTTGTGATGTCTTGACTGTTGTGTGCATTTTAATGGGGGGGAATTAAAGAAATGGGAATCCCCCCCCATTTACAAATGTGTTTTAACCGTTATGTGATGTATGACTGCTTTTTAATGAATGCTTTTATTGGAATGTAAATTTAAAAGGAAGGAAGGTAGGTGGGTGGGTGCAACAGATAGCTCGCTGCAGCACGGGACAGGGGACAGGGGACAGGGGACAGGGGACAGGGGACAGGGGACAGGGGACAGGGGACAGGGGACAGGGGGGCGGAACCAAGCCGTTTTGACGCCCCCTGTGCGTGCTGCTCCTTCCTTGGCCACTAGGTGGGGGAAGTGAGCAGGTGCCCGTTTGTTGGTTATGGCTCCTCGGCCGTTTGATGGCTAAGATCAAAGTGTAGTGTCTGTTCTTATCGGTTTATTGTGCGTGCGTGCGTGCGTGCGTGCTTTTTTTTGAATAACAGTTTTTTGAAATGTAATTGAATTTAAATGTAATAAATAAAGCAGGCTTTCCTGTAATAAAATGGAGTGTTTGTCTCTCCCTTTTCCACAGACGGACCGCCTCCCCCAGCGCCGCCTCCAGCGCCCCCGAGCCTGCCGGCCAGGTCCCGAGAGGGGGCTGGCACCTGGCGACAACGAGAGGGCACATGCGTACCTGGGTTTCTCTTCAGCACGAACAAATCTTTCGCCTTTTACTAAAGATTTCCGTGGAGAGGAACACGCCTGGGTTTGTGCTATTTTTGGATGCTCCGTCCACCGGACGGGCCAACTATGCTGGTGATCAAAGTAATTTGTTGTGATGTCTTGACTGTTGTGTGCATTTTAATGGGGGGGAATTAAAGAAATGGGAATCCCCCCCCATTTACAAATGTGTTTTAACCGTTATGTGATGTATGACTGCTTTTTAATGAATGCTTTTATTGGAATGTAAATTTAAAAGGAAGGAAGGTAGGTGGGTGGGTGCAACAGATAGCTCGCTGCAGCACGGGACAGGGGACAGGGGACAGGGGACAGGGGACAGGGGACAGGGGACAGGGGACAGGGGGGCGGAACCAAGCCGTTTTGACGCCCCCTGTGCGTGCTGCTCCTTCCTTGGCCACTAGGTGGGGGAAGTGAGCAGGTGCCCGTTTGTTGGTTATGGCTCCTCGGCCGTTTGATGGCTAAGATCAAAGTGTAGTGTCTGTTCTTATCGGTTTATTGTGCGTGCGTGCGTGCGTGCGTGCTTTTTTTTGAATAACAGTTTTTTGAAATGTAATTGAATTTAAATGTAATAAATAAAGCAGGCTTTCCTGTAATAAAATGGAGTGTTTGTCTCTCCCTTTTCCACAGACGGACCGCCTCCCCCAGCGCCGCCTCCAGCGCCCCCGAGCCTGCCGGCCAGGTCCCGAGAGGGGGCTGGCACCTGGCGACAACGAGAGGGCACATGCGTACCTGGGTTTCTCTTCAGCACGAACAAATCTTTCGCCTTTTACTAAAGATTTCCGTGGAGAGGAACACGCCTGGGTTTGTGCTATTTTTGGATGCTCCGTCCACCGGACGGGCCAACTATGCTGGTGATCAAAGTAATTTGTTGTGATGTCTTGACTGTTGTGTGCATTTTAATGGGGGGGAATTAAAGAAATGGGAATCCCCCCCCATTTACAAATGTGTTTTAACCGTTATGTGATGTATGACTGCTTTTTAATGAATGCTTTTATTGGAATGTAAATTTAAAAGGAAGGAAGGTAGGTGGGTGGGTGCAACAGATAGCTCGCTGCAGCACGGGACAGGGGACAGGGGACAGGGGACAGGGGACAGGGGACAGGGGACAGGGGACAGGGGACAGGGGGGCGGAACCAAGCCGTTTTGACGCCCCCTGTGCGTGCTGCTCCTTCCTTGGCCACTAGGTGGGGGAAGTGAGCAGGTGCCCGTTTGTTGGTTATGGCTCCTCGGCCGTTTGATGGCTAAGATCAAAGTGTAGTGTCTGTTCTTATCGGTTTATTGTGCGTGCGTGCGTGCGTGCGTGCTTTTTTTTGAATAACAGTTTTTTGAAATGTAATTGAATTTAAATGTAATAAATAAAGCAGGCTTTCCTGTAATAAAATGGAGTGTTTGTCTCTCCCTTTTCCACAGACGGACCGCCTCCCCCAGCGCCGCCTCCAGCGCCCCCGAGCCTGCCGGCCAGGTCCCGAGAGGGGGCTGGCACCTGGCGACAACGAGAGGGCACATGCGTACCTGGGTTTCTCTTCAGCACGAACAAATCTTTCGCCTTTTACTAAAGATTTCCGTGGAGAGGAACACGCCTGGGTTTGTGCTATTTTTGGATGCTCCGTCCACCGGACGGGCCAACTATGCTGGTGATCAAAGTAATTTGTTGTGATGTCTTGACTGTTGTGTGCATTTTAATGGGGGGGAATTAAAGAAATGGGAATCCCCCCCCATTTACAAATGTGTTTTAACCGTTATGTGATGTATGACTGCTTTTTAATGAATGCTTTTATTGGAATGTAAATTTAAAAGGAAGGAAGGTAGGTGGGTGGGTGCAACAGATAGCTCGCTGCAGCACGGGACAGGGGACAGGGGACAGGGGACAGGGGACAGGGGACAGGGGACAGGGGACAGGGGACAGGGGACAGGGGGGCGGAACCAAGCCGTTTTGACGCCCCCTGTGCGTGCTGCTCCTTCCTTGGCCACTAGGTGGGGGAAGTGAGCAGGTGCCCGTTTGTTGGTTATGGCTCCTCGGCCGTTTGATGGCTAAGATCAAAGTGTAGTGTCTGTTCTTATCGGTTTATTGTGCGTGCGTGCGTGCGTGCGTGCTTTTTTTTGAATAACAGTTTTTTGAAATGTAATTGAATTTAAATGTAATAAATAAAGCAGGCTTTCCTGTAATAAAATGGAGTGTTTGTCTCTCCCTTTTCCACAGACGGACCGCCTCCCCCAGCGCCGCCTCCAGCGCCCCCGAGCCTGCCGGCCAGGTCCCGAGAGGGGGCTGGCACCTGGCGACAACGAGAGGGCACATGCGTACCTGGGTTTCTCTTCAGCACGAACAAATCTTTCGCCTTTTACTAAAGATTTCCGTGGAGAGGAACACGCCTGGGTTTGTGCTATTTTTGGATGCTCCGTCCACCGGACGGGCCAACTATGCTGGTGATCAAAGTAATTTGTTGTGATGTCTTGACTGTTGTGTGCATTTTAATGGGGGGGAATTAAAGAAATGGGAATCCCCCCCCATTTACAAATGTGTTTTAACCGTTATGTGATGTATGACTGCTTTTTAATGAATGCTTTTATTGGAATGTAAATTTAAAAGGAAGGAAGGTAGGTGGGTGGGTGCAACAGATAGCTCGCTGCAGCACGGGACAGGGGACAGGGGACAGGGGGACAGGGGACAGGGGACAGGGGACAGGGGACAGGGGACAGGGGACAGGGGACAGGGGGGCGGAACCAAGCCGTTTTGACGCCCCCTGTGCGTGCTGCTCCTTCCTTGGCCACTAGGTGGGGGAAGTGAGCAGGTGCCCGTTTGTTGGTTATGGCTCCTCGGCCGTTTGATGGCTAAGATCAAAGTGTAGTGTCTGTTCTTATCGGTTTATTGTGCGTGCGTGCGTGCGTGCGTGCTTTTTTTTGAATAACAGTTTTTTGAAATGTAATTGAATTTAAATGTAATAAATAAAGCAGGCTTTCCTGTAATAAAATGGAGTGTTTGTCTCTCCCTTTTCCACAGACGGACCGCCTCCCCCAGCGCCGCCTCCAGCGCCCCCCGAGCCTGCCGGCCAGGTCCCGAGAGGGGGCTGGCACCTGGCGACAACGAGAGGGCACATGCGTACCTGGGTTTCTCTTCAGCACGAACAAATCTTTCGCCTTTTACTAAAGATTTCCGTGGAGAGGAACACGCCTGGGTTTGTGCTATTTTTGGATGCTCCGTCCACCGGACGGGCCAACTATGCTGGTGATCAAAGTAATTTGTTGTGATGTCTTGACTGTTGTGTGCATTTTAATGGGGGGGAATTAAAGAAATGGGAATCCCCCCCCCATTTACAAATGTGTTTTAACCGTTATGTGATGTATGACTGCTTTTTAATGAATGCTTTTATTGGAATGTAAATTTAAAAGGAAGGAAGGTAGGTGGGTGGGTGTGCAACAGATAGCTCGCTGCAGCACGGGACAGGGGACAGGGGACAGGGGACAGGGGACAGGGGACAGGGGACAGGGGACAGGGGGACAGGGGACAGGGGACAGGGGGGCGGAACCAAGCCGTTTTGACGCCCCCTGTGCGTGCTGCTCCTTCCTTGGCCACTAGGTGGGGGAAGTGAGCAGGTGCCCGTTTGTTGGTTATGGCTCCTCGGCCGTTTGATGGCTAAGATCAAAGTGTAGTGTCTGTTCTTATCGGTTTATTGTGCGTGCGTGCGTGCGTGCGTGCTTTTTTTTGAATAACAGTTTTTTGAAATGTAATTGAATTTAAATGTAATAAATAAAGCAGGCTTTCCTGTAATAAAATGGAGTGTTTGTCTCTCCCTTTTCCACAGACGGACCGCCTCCCCCAGCGCCGCCTCCAGCGCCCCCGAGCCTGCCGGCCAGGTCCCGAGAGGGGGCTGGCACCTGGCGACAACGAGAGGGCACATGCGTACCTGGGTTTCTCTTCAGCACGAACAAATCTTTCGCCTTTTACTAAAGATTTCCGTGGAGAGGAACACGCCTGGGTTTGTGCTATTTTTGGATGCTCCGTCCACCGGACGGGCCAACTATGCTGGTGATCAAAGTAATTTGTTGTGATGTCTTGACTGTTGTGTGCATTTTAATGGGGGGGAATTAAAGAAATGGGAATCCCCCCCCATTTACAAATGTGTTTTAACCGTTATGTGATGTATGACTGCTTTTTAATGAATGCTTTTATTGGAATGTAAATTTAAAAGGAAGGAAGGTAGGTGGGTGGGTGCAACAGATAGCTCGCTGCAGCACGGGACAGGGGACAGGGGACAGGGGACAGGGGACAGGGGACAGGGGACAGGGGACAGGGGGGCGGAACCAAGCCGTTTTGACGCCCCCTGTGCGTGCTGCTCCTTCCTTGGCCACTAGGTGGGGGGAAGTGAGCAGGTGCCCGTTTGTTGGTTATGGCTCCTCGGCCGTTTGATGGCTAAGATCAAAGTGTAGTGTCTGTTCTTATCGGTTTATTGTGCGTGCGTGCGTGCGTGCGTGCTTTTTTTTGAATAACAGTTTTTTGAAATGTAATTGAATTTAAATGTAATAAATAAAGCAGGCTTTCCTGTAATAAAATGGAGTGTTTGTCTCTCCCTTTTCCACAGACGGACCGCCTCCCCCAGCGCCGCCTCCAGCGCCCCCGAGCCTGCCGGCCAGGTCCCGAGAGGGGGCTGGCACCTGGCGACAACGAGAGGGCACATGCGTACCTGGGTTTCTCTTCAGCACGAACAAATCTTTCGCCTTTTACTAAAGATTTCCGTGGAGAGGAACACGCCTGGGTTTGTGCTATTTTTGGATGCTCCGTCCACCGGACGGGCCAACTATGCTGGTGATCAAAGTAATTTGTTGTGATGTCTTGACTGTTGTGTGCATTTTAATGGGGGGGAATTAAAGAAATGGGAATCCCCCCCCATTTACAAATGTGTTTTAACCGTTATGTGATGTATGACTGCTTTTTAATGAATGCTTTTATTGGAATGTAAATTTAAAAGGAAGGAAGGTAGGTGGGTGGGTGCAACAGATAGCTCGCTGCAGCACGGGACAGGGGACAGGGGACAGGGGACAGGGGACAGGGGACAGGGGACAGGGGACAGGGGACAGGGGACAGGGGACAGGGGGGCGGAACCAAGCCGTTTTGACGCCCCCTGTGCGTGCTGCTCCTTCCTTGGCCACTAGGTGGGGGAAGTGAGCAGGTGCCCGTTTGTTGGTTATGGCTCCTCGGCCGTTTGATGGCTAAGATCAAAGTGTAGTGTCTGTTCTTATCGGTTTATTGTGCGTGCGTGCGTGCGTGCGTGCTTTTTTTTGAATAACAGTTTTTTGAAATGTAATTGAATTTAAATGTAATAAATAAAGCAGGCTTTCCTGTAATAAAATGGAGTGTTTGTCTCTCCCTTTTCCACAGACGGACCGCCTCCCCCAGCGCCGCCTCCAGCGCCCCCGAGCCTGCCGGCCAGGTCCCGAGAGGGGGCTGGCACCTGGCGACAACGAGAGGGCACATGCGTACCTGGGTTTCTCTTCAGCACGAACAAATCTTTCGCCTTTTACTAAAGATTTCCGTGGAGAGGAACACGCCTGGGTTTGTGCTATTTTTGGATGCTCCGTCCACCGGACGGGCCAACTATGCTGGTGATCAAAGTAATTTGTTGTGATGTCTTGACTGTTGTGTGCATTTTAATGGGGGGGAATTAAAGAAATGGGAATCCCCCCCCATTTACAAATGTGTTTTAACCGTTATGTGATGTATGACTGCTTTTTAATGAATGCTTTTATTGGAATGTAAATTTAAAAGGAAGGAAGGTAGGTGGGTGGGGTGCAACAGATAGCTCGCTGCAGCACGGGACAGGGGACAGGGGACAGGGGACAGGGGACAGGGGACAGGGGACAGGGGACAGGGGACAGGGGACAGGGGACAGGGGGGCGGAACCAAGCCGTTTTGACGCCCCCTGTGCGTGCTGCTCCTTCCTTGGCCACTAGGTGGGGGGAAGTGAGCAGGTGCCCGTTTGTTGGTTATGGCTCCTCGGCCGTTTGATGGCTAAGATCAAAGTGTAGTGTCTGTTCTTATCGGTTTATTGTGCGTGCGTGCGTGCGTGCGTGCTTTTTTTTGAATAACAGTTTTTTGAAATGTAATTGAATTTAAATGTAATAAATAAAGCAGGCTTTCCTGTAATAAAATGGAGTGTTTGTCTCTCCCTTTTCCACAGACGGACCGCCTCCCCCAGCGCCGCCTCCAGCGCCCCCGAGCCTGCCGGCCAGGTCCCGAGAGGGGGCTGGCACCTGGCGACAACGAGAGGGCACATGCGTACCTGGGTTTCTCTTCAGCACGAACAAATCTTTCGCCTTTTACTAAAGATTTCCGTGGAGAGGAACACGCCTGGGTTTGTGCTATTTTTGGATGCTCCGTCCACCGGACGGGCCAACTATGCTGGTGATCAAAGTAATTTGTTGTGATGTCTTGACTGTTGTGTGCATTTTAATGGGGGGGAATTAAAGAAATGGGAATCCCCCCCCATTTACAAATGTGTTTTAACCGTTATGTGATGTATGACTGCTTTTTTAATGAATGCTTTTATTGGAATGTAAATTTAAAAGGAAGGAAGGTAGGTGGGTGGGTGCAACAGATAGCTCGCTGCAGCACGGGACAGGGGACAGGGGACAGGGGACAGGGGACAGGGGACAGGGGACAGGGGACAGGGGACAGGGGGGCGGAACCAAGCCGTTTTGACGCCCCCTGTGCGTGCTGCTCCTTCCTTGGCCACTAGGTGGGGGAAGTGAGCAGGTGCCCGTTTGTTGGTTATGGCTCCTCGGCCGTTTGATGGCTAAGATCAAAGTGTAGTGTCTGTTCTTATCGGTTTATTGTGCGTGCGTGCGTGCGTGCGTGCTTTTTTTTTGAATAACAGTTTTTTGAAATGTAATTGAATTTAAATGTAATAAATAAAGCAGGCTTTCCTGTAATAAAATGGAGTGTTTGTCTCTCCCTTTTCCACAGACGGACCGCCTCCCCCAGCGCCGCCTCCAGCGCCCCCGAGCCTGCCGGCCAGGTCCCGAGAGGGGGCTGGCACCTGGCGACAACGAGAGGGCACATGCGTACCTGGGTTTCTCTTCAGCACGAACAAATCTTTCGCCTTTTACTAAAGATTTCCGTGGAGAGGAACACGCCTGGGTTTGTGCTATTTTTGGATGCTCCGTCCACCGGACGGGCCAACTATGCTGGTGATCAAAGTAATTTGTTGTGATGTCTTGACTGTTGTGTGCATTTTAATGGGGGGGAATTAAAGAAATGGGAATCCCCCCCCATTTACAAATGTGTTTTAACCGTTATGTGATGTATGACTGCTTTTTAATGAATGCTTTTATTGGAATGTAAATTTAAAAGGAAGGAAGGTAGGTGGGTGGGTGCAACAGATAGCTCGCTGCAGCACGGGACAGGGGACAGGGGACAGGGGACAGGGGACAGGGGACAGGGGACAGGGACAGGGGACAGGGGGGCGGAACCAAGCCGTTTTGACGCCCCCTGTGCGTGCTGCTCCTTCCTTGGCCACTAGGTGGGGGAAGTGAGCAGGTGCCCGTTTGTTGGTTATGGCTCCTCGGCCGTTTGATGGCTAAGATCAAAGTGTAGTGTCTGTTCTTATCGGTTTATTGTGCGTGCGTGCGTGCGTGCGTGCTTTTTTTTGAATAACAGTTTTTTGAAATGTAATTGAATTTAAATGTAATAAATAAAGCAGGCTTTCCTGTAATAAAATGGAGTGTTTGTCTCTCCCTTTTCCACAGACGGACCGCCTCCCCCAGCGCCGCCTCCAGCGCCCCCGAGCCTGCCGGCCAGGTCCCGAGAGGGGGCTGGCACCTGGCGACAACGAGAGGGCACATGCGTACCTGGGTTTCTCTTCAGCACGAACAAATCTTTCGCCTTTTACTAAAGATTTCCGTGGAGAGGAACACGCCTGGGTTTGTGCTATTTTTGGATGCTCCGTCCACCGGACGGGCCAACTATGCTGGTGATCAAAGTAATTTGTTGTGATGTCTTGACTGTTGTGTGCATTTTAATGGGGGGGAATTAAAGAAATGGGAATCCCCCCCCATTTACAAATGTGTTTTAACCGTTATGTGATGTATGACTGCTTTTTAATGAATGCTTTTATTGGAATGTAAATTTAAAAGGAAGGAAGGTAGGTGGGTGGGTGCAACAGA
>CM056385.1:48736706-48832520 GCA_029718625.1 Synaphobranchus kaupii | reverse complement strand
TACCCAACATTACAATTAGTAACCGTGACACGTGAGAAACACGTGGAAACTGGACCCATTGTGAATTCTCCCGCGCGCTGCTCATGCCAAAGTGTGCAGGCGTGATGATTACATTAACGTCCAAGCGTGATGATTACATTAACGTCCAAGCGTGATGATTACATTAACGTCCAAGCGTGATGATTACATTAACGTCCAAGCGTGATGATTACATTAACGTCCAAGCGTGATGATTACATTAACGTCCAAGCGTGATGATTACATTAACGTCCAAGCGTGATGATTACATTAACGTCCAAAGCGTGATGATTACCATTAACGTCCAAGCGTGATGATTACATTAACGTCCAAGCGTGATGATTACATTAACGTCCAAGCGTGATGATTACATTAACGTCCAAGCGTGATGATTACATTAACGTCCAAGCGTGATGATTACATTAACGTCCAAGCGTGATGATTACATTAACGTCCAAGCGTGATGATTACATTAACGTCCAAGCGTGATGATTACATTAACGTCCAAGCGTGATGATTACATTAACGTCCAAGCGTGATGATTACATTAACGTCCAAGCGTGATGATTACATTAACGTCCAAGCGTGATGATTACATTAACGTCCAAGCGTGATGATTACATTAACGTCCAAGCGTGATGATTACATTAACGTCCAAGCGTGATGATTACATTAACGTCCAAGCTGCTCAGCTGCACTTCCTTGACAAAATATGAGTAAGTTGCTGGGGCTGAAGAGTCTGCCACAAAGTGACAGGTAATTAGATCATAGCCTGGGCCCTGGGCCGTCGCTTGAATCAAGCGCAGGTACACAAACAGCCTTTAACTCACTGCACCATGAAACACCCAGGCAATGTTCAAGGTGCAAACCAGTCATTAAAGATGTGAAAATGTGCATGAGGGAACATGGTATAGATAATTAAACAGCTCCACAACATTCCTCCGGATTTATTATTAGTAACTAGAAACTTGGGAAGTCGGAAAATGTTTGTCCGCACATGTACATGTGCGTGTATTTGTAAATGTCGGATTTAATTCATTTTTAATTTATCTGATGAGATAACACAGTATTTAAAATAAACAGAGGAAGACAAAAAAAACCTGTTTGAAATTAGATTTCAGAATTCTTTTTTTTAAGATTCTGAAGGGTGGATTTTGGCCATATAGCATTCGCAGATGTGGATGTATACCTATATGCTAGTTATACAGAACTGCTAGACATCCATTAGGCACTCCATTTCCTACAATGGGGAGGAGAGGAGCTTGTTGCAGCTGGTGCCTCTGTGGGTGTGTGGCAGCTCTGTTGCCCTGGAGTTGCCCTATGCCTGGAGCTACACCCTTCCCTGCCCGTGCACTCTGCTGGCAGTGTGTATATTCTGAGCCGTAGGATGCCCAGACCACATCACCAGCCCTGTGCACACTGTGTAGTGTAAACACAAGCAGCTTATATCCGGACACGCTCCTACAGCAACGGCAAAGAATACAAAGTTGTTGTTTTTTTCAGATCATTACTTGTAGGTGGATTAGGTCAGCGGGGGACAGGAGACAGGAGTAGACTGAGACGTCAGAGAGGCATTTGTAAAGTGCCCTGACTTAGACGTGTTTTTTTTTTAATGGAATCTAACCAAATGACAAAATGCATGAGTGTGCATCTCCCGAAGCTGAGTACTGATCATTCAACGCTGTTCCTCCACTGTGCTTTACTTCCCCATTTAGCTCAACACTGTTCCTCCACTGTGCTTTACTTCCCCATTTAGCCCAACGCTGTTCCTCCACTGTGCTTTACTTCCCCACTTAGCTCAACGCTGTTCCTCCACTGTGCTTTACTTCCCCATTTAGCTCAACACTGTTCCTCCACTGTGCTTTACTTCCCCATTTAGCCCAACGCTGTTCCTCCACTGTGCTTTACTTCCCCACTTAGCTCAACGCTGTTCCTCCACTGTGCTTTACTTCCCCATTTAGCTCAACACTGTTCCTCCACTGTGCTTTACTTCCCCATTTAGCTCAACACTGTTCCTCCACTGTGCTTTACTTCCCCATTTAGCTCAACACTGTTCCTCCATTGCGCTTTACTTCCCCATTTAGCTCAACACTGTTCTTCCACTGTGCTTTACTTCCCCATTTAGCCCAACGCTGTTCCTCCACTGTGCTTTACTTCCCCATTTAGCTCAACACTGTTCCTCCACTGTGCTTTACTTCCCCATTTAGCTCAACGCTGTTCCTCCACTGTGCTTTACTTCCCCATTTAGCTCAACGCTGTTCGTCCACTGTGCTTTACTTCCCCACTTAGCTCAACGCTGTTCCTCCACTGTGCTTTACTTCCCCATTTAGCCCAACGCTGTTCCTCCACTGTGCTTTACTTCCCCATTTAGCTCAATGCTGTTCCTCCACTGTGCTTTACTTCCCCACTTAGCTCAACGCTGTTCCTCCACTGTGCTTTACTTCCCCATTTAGCCCAACGCTGTTCCTCCACTGTGATTTACTTCCCCACTTAGCTCAACGCTGTTCCTCCACTGTGCTTTACTTCCCCACTTAGCTCAACGTTGTTCCTCCACTGTGCTTTACTTCCCCACTTAGCACAACGTTGTTCCTCCACTGTGCTTTACTTCCCCAGTTAGCTCAACGCTGTTCCTCCACTGTGCTTTACTTCCCCATTTAGCTCAACGCTGTTCCTCCACTGTGCTTTACTTCCCCAGTTAGCTCAACGCTGTTCCTCCACTGCGCTTTACTTCCCCATTTAGCTCAACACTGTTCCTCCACTGTGCTTTACTTCCCCACTTAGCTCAACGCTGTTCCTCCACTGTGCTTTACTTCCCCATTTAGCTCAACGCTGTTCCTCCACTGTGCTTTACTTCCCCACTTAGCTCAACGCTGTTCCTCCACTGTGCTTTACTCCCCCATTTAGCTCAACGCTGTTCCTCCACTGCCCTTTACTTCCCCACTTAGCTCAACGCTGTTCCTCCACTGTGCTTTACTTCCCCATTTAGCAGCCTTTTCATTCACTTCTGCGGGCTGCTTCCTTTGTACTAAGATGCTTGATGTGGAATGAGAGCGTCAGTAAATGCAGTTAAGATTCAAAGCATTTCACCACTATAATATACGCTACAAGTACATTTTATTTACAAAGCACTTAAATAAATGAATAAATGAATCAATAAATAAAATAAATAAGTCTGTGTATAAAGCAGTTCAAAGCAAGAAAGGACTCTTAAATCAGGGACACAACAAACAAATCTAGACATGTTAAATAGAAATAAAACCTTAAAAGAGGACAATAATAAATGAAAACATGAAAATAAAAACAAAGGTAAGAACAGAAGGTAGAATTAAACAGTAAAGGTAAAAAGGTTTGAATGGAAAAAAGCCATGTAGTTTGATTAAAAAACAGATCTAAAGGCTCCTCTAGTACCCTACTGTCTCTGAGTTATGAGCTGAGCCTGGTCATTTATGCACAGGGAGAGATCACAGTCTAAGGAACCCGCACTCTGGGCCCTGTTTTCGGACAGCAGCATTCATAACAGCTGCGATTCCCCTTCCCAAACAGCCTCAGCACAAACATGAGGCTCCGTCTAGAAGCCAAAATATTCACTAATGAGGTCTTGAGGAGGGAAGGGAATCATTTGCATGAAAATGAATAGTTTTCTTTTTCTTAAAACTCCATGCCAGCTTTTTCGCTGTCAAGTTAATGCAAATAAAGTTTGCTAAATCATCGGTTTATGCTTGCACCGCATGCAATGAATAGTGACCTGTATAAAATCACATTGTACTAATATAATATATGTATGTAACTTATACAACTTAAATGCTGCAAAGTAGTTAAAAAACGAATTTATTCCTTTTTCCAAAATAAAACCATTCTGTTCATCTTGCCTATTGAATTAGTTGATGTTAACCATATCTTCCCTCACATAGTGTATGTTTTATAGAACAGAACAGCATAGTATGATTGAAATGCGGTACATTTACAACTGCAGGGATAATTTTGACTTGGCCAGCAAATCGCTCACGCTTTGTGTCACAGGAGGCTTGGAAACATTCCATCACAGAAAATGCCACTTCATTATTCCAGCCCAATGACACAGTCAGTAAAAGGCTTAGAGGCTGGTTTAACACTAATGACATTAATCGCTGCAATCTATAAGTGTTAAAACCCTGTGTTTTTAAACTCGCCCCTCCTTCACACACACGCACACGCGCACGCGCACGCACGCACACACACACACACACACACACACATTCAGTAAAATGTAATAAAAAGGCTTGGGTGGAGTGTGTTTTCCAAGAGACCAGGAGTATATTGACTGAAAGGGGAAAGACATTAAAGGAAGTCTACAGAGCAGGGTTATTGTTATTGATATAATTATCTTCATGCTACACGTCTAACAGGAGCAGCTCAGCACCTGCTTGCTTGAGCCATGGCTGAACTATGAATTTGCACCAATGATCAGTCTTCAGGCAAACACAGCAGCTTCTGGTGTGCCAAACCACAGAAAGTGTCTCTGAATCAGGACCGGACTCCATCTTTCAGGCAATGAGGGAGAGATGCTATTTCATTAATTCGGTCACACTGGGTTGAGAATCAGAGCTTAGAGCAGGGATGTCAAACTCAAGTTCTGGAAGGCTCAGGGTCTGCAGGTTTTTCTGCTTTAATTTCAATTTATTTTGGTGATTTTATACACAGAAGTCTGCTGTTGCTTGACCGACAGGAGATGTAAAGTAAAATGTCTAGCCTATAACATATAAAAAAAATAAAAGAATTGGAGTTTAATCGTTTTTTGCAAATTAAGGTTTATGGACAAAAAATATAGTCTATGTAATTTCAGCGGAAATATCTTTAGTTTAGATGCTTTCGTTTAGACGACTATATCCCAAAATGTGGTTACATTGTGTGTGTTGTCCCAAAAGGCGGTACTGAACTTCATGAACTCAATCTGAAAGGTCACTCAAAATAATTGTAGCATTTAGGCTACAGTCTGTGTATAAACCCAAACTCATGTCAACATAAAACGTGCAAACTAGCCTACCATGAATCGCAATAGACTCACTGCAAATAACGCATTCGATAAATGCGTAAGCCTACTGATCAGTCCAATCTGGTTGAGAGGTAAGATCTACTCGTTGTCTCTCTTTCTTTTTGCCATTTTGATGGCTGCTAACCTAGCTGACACGTATAATAATCCCGGTCAATCAAACAAAATCCAGATTCTCACTAGCTGTTTTTTCTTTCTCTCTCAGTTGTCTGATGTAGTCTACAAGCCACTCACATGCCAAACATTGGCAAATAACAGTTCATTCAGTAGAGGTAAAATACATCAACAATTAATATTAGACCATATTAGTAATTTTGCAATTATTTATTTCATTATTATTGGCCTTTTTGGTGAAACACGGGACCCATATGATTTCTAGCAAAGAGCCCAAGCATGGCTCAAGAGCCATAGGTTACTGACCACTGCTATATACCATGCTACATAAGCCTTTGATAAAATCTGTGAGTGTTGCACTCCCCCATGTGCGCCCTCCTGCGTTCAAAAGGTGTAACGTCAATTCCTCCAACACCTATTCATTAGACAAAAAGTGTTTGATGTGTTTGTCAGGAGAAACAACGCTTAAAGTGATTCATCCATATCTACTGCATATCTGGCAGCAGAGTGATGGTTTGAGGCTCGTTTGATACCTCAGACCCTTGATGATTTACAGCCATCTAGCCAACCATGGGTTCCATACTATTCCCATGTAATTTACAGCTTAATCTAGTCCCACCCCCAAATCCATTAAAATGCAGACACATTATAGTATCGCTTGTAAGAGTACCAGAAAATAAGATATCAAGAGTCTTTTGATGTTGCTGGGTCACAGACATCAGGAAGTCATGGTATGCAAAGGATATGCGACCAAATATTAAAAATTTAAAGGCACAGTCAACTTAGTGTATGTAAACTTCTGACCCACTGGAATTGTGATATAGTGAATTAAAAGTGAAATAATCTGTCTGAAAACAATTGTTGGAAAAATTACTTGTGTCATGCACAAAGTAGATGTCCTAACTGACTTGCCAACACTCTAGTTTGCAAACATGAAATCTGTGGAGTGGTTAAAAATTAGTTTTAATGACTTCAACCTAAGTGTATGTAAACTTCCGACTTCAACTGTAACTGTTGTGTTACCAGCTCATCACCGATCCCCTTAGTGCACAGCTAACAGCTGGGTCTTATTGAAGGTGACGACCACGGCGGTAATACTGCCAAATGTCATCATATCAACGAAAGCGAGCGAGGGAAATCAATCTTCCGTCTGTAATGTTTGCTTCCTTTACACTTGCCAAAATCAAATCTGGTGCTCCTTATGATGCAGACATGCTTCGCTTAAGGGTGTAGATGTCATAAACCGAAGGTTTTGTTTTAGCTTAGTTGTCTGTAACATGCATTATGCCCTGATAGGATTATATAGAGTGAAAAGAAGAAAATTTCCAGCCACAAGAACAAACAAATATTCTTGATATCTAATCATTATTTTTTCCCCATAACACGGTATTCTTTTTGTAAGTGTTGTGGGTGAGGAATGTAATATCTCCTCTGGTGAGTGACAGCTACAGAGGGAAAGGGCATTTATAGTGTACTTGAAGCTCACTGAGTCAAAGGGAACCTACGCTGATATTTCCTGAGCGGTAACTTTAAGAATTTAGAAACGCTGCCTGTTTTCCGTCAGCACATTCTACTGAAGTCTTTAAATCTATCAAAGACAGATGGTGATGAATAATCATCTATGATGTCACAAATACACAAATACACTGTGTACACACACCCCTCTTCACAGGGGAGCGCTACACATACAGTACATTGACATCGCAAAGGAAATGAACAACACAATAAACTCACCAACCCCCCCCCCCCCCCCCTATTTGTTAGCAATAGTCACAGTTTTAATATAATGGATTAACATCTTTTACACAGCCACTGTTTAAATAACATTATGATATGCTGAAGTGTCTGCTAAAAAACAATAATGGACATTGTTACAGCGCTGTTATGGTGTTATAGCAGTCTTATGCAGCCTTAATAACAGGGGTGAGTGCAGTGCTGTTATGGTCTTATAGCAGTCTTATGCAGCCTTAATAACAGGGGTGAGTGCAGTGCTGTTATGGTCTTATAGCAGTCTTATGCAGCCTTAATAGCAGGGGTGAGTGCAGTGCTGTTATGGTGTTATAACAGTCTTATGCAGCCTTAATAGCAGGGGTGAGTGCAGTGCTGTTATGGTGTTATAACAGTCTTATGCAGCCTTAATAACAGGGGTGAGTGCAGTGCTGTTATGGTCTTATAGCAGTCTTATGCAGCCTTAATAGCAGGGGTGAGTGCAGTGCTGTTATGGTGTTATAACAGTCTTATGCAGCCTTAATAGCAGGGGTGAGTGCAGTGGTTATGGTGTTATAACAGTCTTATGCAGCCTTAATAGCAGGGGTGAGTGCAGTGCTGTTATGGTGTTATAACAGTCTTATGCAGCCTTAATAGCAGGGGTGAGTGCAGTGCTGTTATGGTGTTATAACAGTCTTATGCAGCCTTACTAGCAGGGGTGAGTGCAGTGCTGTTATGGTGTTATAACAGTCCTATGCAGCCTTAATAGCAGGGGTGAGTGCAGTGCTGGTATGGTGTTATAACAGTCTTATGCAGCCTTAATAGCAGGGGTGAGTGCAGTGCTGTTATGGTGTTATAACAGTCTTATGCAGCCTTAATAGCAGGGGTGAGTGCAGTGCTGTTATGGTGTTATGACAGTCTTATGCAGCCTTAATAGCAGGGGTGAGATGGGAGTGCAGTGCTGTGGGTGCTTTGGCTGAGGTCTAGCCAAACAGTAGCCTTTGTAGCAGGGATAGTCAGGTCTCAGGACCCATGGGGGCTTCCTAAAACACAGCAGTGGGCTTGTGTGGCAGCGGCTCCAGAAGGCATGATAATGCCACCATTTCATACAGCACTCTCCACTCTCAGCATTATGTTAACCCTTTTATAGGCCATAACCAAATGCAAATTAACCATCAACAAGTATCCACATTTGGAATGACCACATAACAGGAAACCTAAACAAAATAAACTTATTCAAACTAAATGTGCAAACAATCCTTGGACTATATATATATATATATATATATATATATATATATATATATTCTTTTGAATGATACCTGAGGATAGCAGTCTTTCAAACGAACAATCCCATTTAAGTAAATAACAAAATGCTTTCCGTATTGAGCAGGAAAATGAAATTATATCCCAGCTGAAAGGCTATTGTACTTGAGGAACCAGCAAACTGTGGAATGTATCAGATAGGTAACTGTCCATCCAATGGTTGGGATCACCACTGTCTCGTATATGGTCACCTAGCAGGACACAATACAATGTGTAAATGAGTAGCCGCCGCTGGCGATGCACGCTACAACACAGAGCTCCTCTTGCTAGCACAGCACAGCATAAGATTATCTAACCCACGTGTGCACCTGCAAATGTATTTCAATGAGACTTCTGATTGTTTAAAGCCGTCAAGTGAATCATTGTTGTGAAACCTACGTCTTCTTCACGACTGATTTACGTTATTATTGACAGCTTCTTAAAGGGACAAACACCCTATTCATATAACTGTCACTGTTACTATAGAATTACTGTAGAGAATAGGACGTCCTCGTCAATTCCATTCTACATTGATTGCACCAGTCCTGCTACTTGCTGTTGTACTGATATCAGCGTTTCACAAAGCACTACTTTTTGCACTGGGAAATGTACACTATTATGCTCACAATGGACTCACTATTATGCTCACAATGGACTCACTATTATGCTCACAATGGACTCACTATTATGCTCACAATGGACTCACTATTATGCTCACAATGGACTCACTATTATGCTCACAATGGACTCACTATTATGCTCACAATGGACTCACTATTATGCTCACAATGGACTCACTATTATGCTCACAATGGACTCACTATTATGCTCACAATGGACTCACTATTATGCTCACAATGGACTCACTATTATGCTCACAATGGACTCACTATTATGCTCACAATGGACTCACTATTATGCTCACAATGGACTCACTATTATGCTCACAATGGACTCACTATTATGCTCACAATGGACTCACTATTATGCTCACAATGGACTCACTATTATGCTCACAATGGACTCACTATTATGCTCACAATGGACTCACTATTATGCTCACAATGGACTCACTATTATGCTCACAATGGACTCACTATTATGCTCACAATGGACTCACTATTATGCTCACAATGGACTCACTATTATGCTCACAATGGACTCCAAGCTCATAGCCTGCAAGGTAACCGGGAGGAACTTGCCTCTGAAGAGGTTTATGGGCCACTGGGGCTGGGTTCTCTTGAGATTCACCATCTGTATGATCAATAGCCCCTGAAGCATTGTGGGTAGCTTGCTGCTGAATCTCTTGGGAGATCACGGGAAATCCTGGGGCTTCAGGATTTAGATTTCCTCTAGCTCATGTGATGGTACTCTAATCCTCCTGACTTTCCCAGTTTTCTTCCTCTTCGGATGAACATTCGCCAAATTCCTCTCCCTCAGTCTTTTGAGAAGCCCTAGTGACTGGCCGTCGCACTGCACCCGGTTCCCTTTCATCCTCCAAGTTCACTGGAAAGAACCGGCAGGGAAGCAGCGAGTCGCGGTGTGGCGCCCACTCTCACCTCGCAGTGTAAACTGGGACGCTCTCTCCGCTCTCCGTCCCCGGGCCTCGCAGTGTAAACTGGGACGCTCTCTCCCCTCTCCGTCCCCGGGCCTCGCAGTGTAAACTGGGACGCTCTCTCCCCTCTCCGTCCCCCGGGCCTCGCAGTGTAAACTGGGACGCTCTCCCCTCTCCGTCCCCCGGGCCTCGCAGTGTAAACTGGGACGCTCTCTCCGCTCCCCGTCCCCGGGCCTCGCAGTGTAAACTGGGACGCTCTCTCCCCTCTCCGTCCCCCGGGCCTCGCAGTGTAAACTGGGACGCTCTCTCCTCTTCCCGTCCCCCGGGCCTCGCAGTGTAAACTGGGACGATCTCTCCTCTCCATCCCCGGGCCTCGCAGTGTAAACTGGGACGCTCTCTCCCCTCTCCGTCCCCCGGGCCTCGCAGTGTAAACTGGGACGCTCTCCCCTCCCCGTCCCCGGGCCTCGCAGTGTAAACTGGGACGCTGTCATCAGGCTGTTTCACAACAACATGAACAATGGATTCCCATCTGTCTGCAATCTTGGGATCTTTTTTGTCACGTTTCTAGCTCGTCATGTCATGTTTTATGTTTCATTTCTGTCTTAGTTAGATTTCTTGTTAATGTCACGTATTATGTTTAGTCTAGTCACGCCACGTTTTATGTTTAATTCTTGTTATGTTTCATTTTCAGGTCATGTCACGTTTATTGTTTGATTATTGTTACGATTTATTTTCTTGTTTTATATTTGATTCATGTTACGTTTCCCGTTCACTGTTTAGCGTACACATTTCCGTGTTTTTCCGCAGCCTTGCATTCATGCTGTTTTCCCTCTCTCTCTTGCTGTCGCTCACGCTTCCCTAATTGTTTCATTCTCCCATGTCTATTTACTAATCTACTAACATTAGATCAGGATTGGGTAATACTAACTCTCTAACCATGTGTTCATGTTTACCTTACATTTCTCGTGCATGTCATTTACTAATTTACTAACGCTAGGTCAGGATAGGTTTATTACTAACGATTACTAATTATCTTGTTACCTTGTCAGCCCTCCACACCTGATTTCCATTCGCATGCTGCTCTCAAGCTAAGTGTCTGCACCTGTCTACACCTGCATATAAGCTCAGTGTTCATGTCTTGTCTTCGCGGAATTGTTGCCTCCTGTTTACAGTGCACTCTTGAGCGGTTTTTTCCAAGCCTGTCTTTTGTTACGATCCAAGCCTGTTTTTTGACCACTGTTACTGACTTCTGTTTTGTTGACCACAGCCTGCCTGTACCACGAGTCATTGCCTCTGAGGATCTGAGGGGATAAGGACTGTATCTTTACGTATACGTGGAGCGTCTGAGGGGATAAGGACTGTATTTTTACGTATACGTGGAGCATCTGAGGGGATAAGGACTGTATCTTTACGTATACGTGCAGCATCTGAGGGGATAAGGACTGTATCTTTACGTATACGTGGAGCATCTGAGGGGATAAGGACTGTATCCTTACGTATAAGTGGAGCATCTGAGGGGATAAGGACTGTATCTTTACGTATACGTGCAGCATCTGAGGGGATAAGGACTGTATCTTTACGTATACGTGGAGCATCTGAGGGGATAAGGACTGTATCTTTACGTATACATGCAGCATCTGAGGGGATAAGGACTGTATCTTTACGTATACGTGGAGCATCTGAGGGGATAAGGACTGTATCTTTACGTATACGTGGAGCATCTGAGGGGATAAGGACTGTATCTTTACGTATACGTGCAGCATCTGAGGGGATAAGGACTGTATCTTTACGTATACGTGCAGCATCTGAGGGGATAAGGACTGTATCTTTACGTATACGTGGAGCATCTGAGGGGATAAGGACTGTATCTTTACGTATACGTGCAGCATCTGAGGGGATAAGGACTGTATCTTTACGTATACGTGGAGCATCTGAGGGGATAAGGACTGTATCTTTACGTATACGTGGAGCATCTGAGGGGATAAGGACTGTATCTTTACGTATACGTGGAGCATCTGAGGGGATAAGGACTGTATCTTTACGTATACGTGGAGCATCTGAGGGGATAAGGACTGTATCTTTACGTATACGTGGAGCATCTGAGGGGATAAGGACTGTATCTTTACGTATACGTGGAGCATCTGAGGGGATAAGGACTGTATCTTTACGTATACGTGCAGCATCTGAGGGGATAAGGACTGTATCTTCATGTATACGTGCAGCATCTGAGGGGATAAGGACTGTATCTTTACATATACGTGGAGCATCTGAGGGGATAAGGACTGTATCTTTACGTATACGTGGAGCATCTGAGGGGATAAGGACTGTATCTTTACGTATACGTGGAACATCTGAGGGGATAAGGACTGTATCTTTACGTATACGTGCAGCATCTGAGGGGATAAGGACTGTATCTTTACGTATACGTGGAGCATCTGAGGGGATAAAGACTGTATCTTTACGTATACGTGGAGCATCTGAGGGGATAAGGACTGTATCTTTATGTATACGTGGAGCATCTGAGGGGATAAGGACTGTATCTTTACGTATACGTGCAGCATCTGAGGGGATAAGGACTGTATCTTTACATATACGTGGAGCATCTGAGGGGATAAGGACTGTATCTTTACATATACGTGGAGCATCTGAGGGGATAAGGACTGTATCTTTACGTATACGTGGAGCATCTGAGGGGATGATGCCATCTGTATAAGGACTAGCTGTAGCAACAAAGACAGACGGTGGGTTTTGGTGAGCAGCTGATTTAGCTTGCTGGTTCAGAGTTTCGAGGGTTTACCTTGTACATGGTGGCCAATTCACTAAATCCACTGCCAGATCCTCAATTATACGAGTTGAGGGTTTGAGACTGTCAATAGGGGGGTCTGCAATTGCTACCTCCGAGCCATATTTATCTAGCTGAATGACCTTCCAGAATGAATCGCCATCATCGGGATGCTCATCTTCTAAGAACACTGGGGTTATGCATTCCCTAAAACTGGCACAGAATAGTACTGGGAAGGGCATCACCTAAATACTTATTAACATGCGCATTAACCCCATGCGCATTGACCCCCATTCAGTACCATGGTGCATTCAGGGTCAAAACCATATTTTAGACATAGCTCCATTTTTAACGTTTTTTTTTATGGCCGATTTACGTTATTATTATTGACCCGAAAGTATCAAAGTGCCCTTGATGACCACACCTAACCAATGAGTTGGTTGGCACCTTGCATGGCTGTCGGCGTGTGAGCGCGGGTGTGAATGGGGCGAACGAGAGGCATTGATTGCAAAGCGCTTTTTTTAGCCGCACCTGCTGGAAAAAAATTTAAATGCAGTCCATATGTTTTCCCCTGTAAAAGAGGTGTTTCTATCTGTGAATAAAATCCATAAATAAAATCAAAATCCATAAATAAAAGCAATAGTCCTGAGCTGCAGCTGTGCTGCTAGTACCTTCACACTAGAAGGCAAGCAATCCGGATCTGATGCTCAAACACACAGGAAATAAGTAGGTCACATTGAAGTAAACTAGAAAATCATAGTTTGTCTCAGGCTGAATGCATGTCAACTAATTTTTACCATTTTTAACCATACATGTGGGTAGGCTTAGGTGTGTGTAAGCCCATGTACATGTGTGCATGTGTGTATGTATAAACAAGTTGTATGTCTGCATTTATGTATATGTGCGCATATCTCACTGTGTGCATAAGTGAATGTGTTTGTGTATGTGTGCATATCTCCCTGTGTGCATAAGTGAATGTGTTTGTGTAAGTGTGCATATCTCTGTGTGCATAAGTGAATGTGTTTGTGTATGTGTGCATATCTCTGTGTGCATAAGTGAATGTGTTTGTGTAAGTGTGCATATCTCTGTGTGCATAAGTGAATGTGTTTGTGTATGTGTGCATATCTCTGTGTGCATAAGTGAATGTGTTTGTGTATGTGTGTATATCTCTGTGTGCATAAGTGAATGTGTTTGTGTATGTGTGCATATCTCTGTGTGCATAAGTGAATGTGTTTGTGTATGTGCGCATATCTCTATGTGCATAAGTGAATGTGTTTGTGTATGTGTACATATCTCTGTGTGCATAAGTGAATGTGTTTGTGTATGTGTGTATATCTCTGTGTGCATAAGTGAATGTGTTTGTGTATGTGTGCATATCTCTGTGTGCATAAGTGAATGTGTTTGTGTATGTGTGCATATCTCTGTGTGCATAAGTGAATGTGTTTGTGTATGTGTGCATATCTCTGTGTACATAAGTGAATGTGTTTGTGTATGTGTGCATATCTCTGTGTGTACATAAGTGAATGTGTTTGTGTATGTGTGCATATCTCTGTGTGTACATAAGTGAATGTGTTTGTGTATGTGTGCATATCTCTGTGTGCATAAGTGAATGTGTTTGTGTATGTGTGCATATCTCCCTGTGTGCATAAGTGAATGTGTTTGTGTATGTGTGCATATCTCTGTGTGCATAAGTGAATGTGTTTGTGTATGTGTGTATATCTCTGTGTGCATAAGTGAATGTGTTTGTGTATGTGTGTATATCTCTGTGGGCATAAGTGAATGTGTTTGTGTATGTGTGCATATCTCTGTGTGCATAAGTGAATGTGTTTGTGTATGTGTGCATATCTCTGTGTGCATAAGTGAATGTGTTTGTGTATGTGTGTATATCTCTGTGTGCATAAGTGAATGTGTTTGTGTATGTGTGCATATCTCTGTGTGCATAAGTGAATGTGTTTGTGTATGTGTGCATATCTCTGTGTGCATAAGTGAATGTGTTTGTGTATGTGTGCATATCTCTGTGTGCATAAGTGAATGTGTTTGTGTATGTGTGCATATCTCTGTGTGCATAAGTGAATGTGTTTGTGTATGTGTGCATATCTCTGTGTGCATAAGTGAATGTGTTTGTGTATGTGTGTATATCTCTGTGTGCATAAGTGAATGTGTTTGTGTATGTGTGCATATCTCTGTGTGCATAAGTGAATGTGTTTGTGTATGTGTGCATATCTCTGTGTGCATAAGTGAATGTGTTTGTGTATGTGTGCATATCTCTGTGTGCATAAGTGAATGTGTTTGTGTATGTGTGCATATCTCTGTGTGCATAAGTGAATGTGTTTGTGTATGTGTGCATATCTCTGTGTGCATAAGTGAATGTGTTTGTGTATGTGTGCATATCTCTGTGTGCATAAGTGAATGTGTTTGTGTATGTGTGCATATCTCTGTGTGCATAAGTGAATGTGTTTGTGTATGTGTGCATATCTCTGTGTGCATAAGTGAATGTGTTTGTGTATGTGTGCATATCTCTGTGTGCATAAGTGAATGTGTTTGTGTATGTGTGCATATCTCTGTGTGCATAAGTGAATGTGTTTGTGTATGTGTGCATATCTCTGTGTGCATAAGTGAATGTGTTTGTGTATGTGTGCATATCTCTGTGTGCATAAGTGAATGTGTTTGTGTATGTGTGCATGTCTCTGTGTGCATAAGTGAATGTGTTTGTGTATGTGTGCATATCTCTGTGTGCATAAGTGAATGTGTTTGTGTATGTGTGCATATCTCTGTGTGCATAAGTGAATGTGTTTGTGTATGTGTGCATATCTCCCTGTGTGCATAAGTGAATGTGTTTGTGTATGTGTGCATATCTCTGTGTGCATAAGTGAATGTGTTTGTGTATGTGTGCATATCTCTCTGTGTGCATAAGTGAATGTGTTTGTGTATGTGTGCATATCACTGTGTGCATAAGTGAATGTGTTTGTGTATGTGTGCATATCTCCCTGTGTGCATAAGTGAATGTGTTTGTGTAAGTGTGCATATCTCCCTGTGTGCATAAGTGAATGTGTTTGTGTATGTGTGCATATCTCTGTGTGCATAAGTGAATGTGTTTGTGTATGTGTGCATATCTCTGTGTGCATAAGTGAATGTGTTTGTGTATGTGTGCATATCTCTGTGTGCATAAGTGAATGTGTTTGTGTATGTGTGCATATCTCTGTGTGCATAAGTGAATGTGTTTGTGTATGTGTGCATATCTCCCTGTGTGCATAAGTGAATGTGTTTGTGTGTGTGTGCATATCTCTGTGTGCATAAGTGAATGTGTTTGTGTATGTGTGCATATCTCTGTGTGCATAAGTGAATGTGTTTGTGTATGTGTGCATATCTCCCTGTGTGCATAAGTGAATGTGTTTGTGTATGTGTGCATATCTCTGTGTGCATAAGTGAATGTGTTTGTGTATGTGTGCATGTCTCTGTGTGCATAAGTGAATGTGTTTGTGTATGTGTGCATATCTCTGTGTACATAAGTGAATGTGTTTGTGTATGTGTGCATATCTCTGTGTGCATAAGTGAATGTGTTTGTGTATGTGTGCATATCTCTGTGTGCATAAGTGAATGTGTTTGTGTATGTGTGCATATCTCTGTGTGCATAAGTGAATGTGTTTGTGTATGTGTGCATGTCTGCGTGAGCGTGTTTGTAATGCATGATTCAGTATGTGAGGCATATTTCAGCTTTACTCTTGGACTGTACACACGCTCTCCCTGTGGAACTGCGGGCAACATTGGCAGAAAGACATGAAACGTGAATGCGAGAATATTTCACCACCTTTTTTCACTTTGATAAATATATTTTGGAATGTAATTTACAAGAAGCGCTCCTGGTTTAACAAAAATAAAGACTTTCTGTGCACTCGCCTTCCCTCCCCCGGCAAGCCCATTACTCTTAAGTTATGTCTGATGCATTTTACATTCATGCCTGCTGCCTGGAAATATGTGCTGGCTTCTATACATTTTACTGGGTTTACCTCATTGCATGTGTCCTCTGTATTGGGTCAAAACTAACCAACCAATGATTGTTGAGAAACAAATACCATGACCAATCATCGGTCATGCTATTGGTTTTGCGTGTGCTAAAATGTTTTGCACATGCTAAAGGACTTAATAAATCAGGCCCTGACAGTGCAATGATGAAAGACATGAGAATCAAGTCCAGTTTTTGCTACATAGATTCATTAATACTCTAAGAACAGCTTTGTCCTGCCTTTGATAGCCCTGCTAATTGCAATCCAGTGTTAAGTCCTACCTGGAAAACACCTGAGTATTTCAGATTCAGTTATTCTGATTTCTGTTTCCGTGAGATAGATGGCGTATCTGTTGCCATCAATCGTAATGATTGTGACAGTAGCCAAATAAATGAGTTCCAGGTAACATGCATGGATTTGTGTAGTTATCTCTCGGATGTTTACCACAGTACATTAAGCTCCTGTCCTTCTCTGAAATTTAGCCAGTCCTCTCCATTTGTCCCATAAGCCCCATGTACTCTAGGGGAGAAGATGCAATTTCTCTATTATATCGTGAGCATTGCAAAAAATTTGATAGAAAAAGAATACAAGTAGCACTGCGATAGATATGATGTTAGTGCTTATAATGCAATACAAGTAGCACTGCGATAGATATGATGTTAGTGCTTATAATGCAATACAAGTAGCACTGCAATAGATATGATGTTATTGCTTATAATGCAATACAAGTAGCACTGCGATAGATATGATGTTAGTGCTTATAATGCAATACAAGTAGCACTGCGATAGATATGATGTTAGTGCTTGTAATGCAATACAAGTAGCACTGCAATAGATATGATGTTAGTGCTTGTAATGCAATACAAGTAGCACTGCAATAGATATGATGTTAGTGCTTATAATGCAATACAAGTAGCACTGTGATAGATATGATGTTAGTGCTTATAATGCAATACAAGTAGCACTGTGATAGATATGATGTTAGTGCTTATAATTCAATACAAGTAGCACTGCAATAGATATGATGTTAGTGCTTATAATGCAATACAAGTAGCACTGCAATAGATATGATGTTAGTGCTTATAATTCAATACAAGTAGCACTGCGATAGATATGATGTTAGTGCTTATAATTCAATACAAGTAGCACTGCAATAGATATGATGTTAGTGCTTATAATGCAATACAAGTAGCACTGCAATAGATATGATGTTAGTGCTTATAATGCAATACAAGTAGCACTGCGATAGATATGATGTTAGTGCTTATAATGCAATACAAGTAGCACTGCAATAGATATGATGTTAGTGCTTATAATGCAATACAAGTAGCACTGCGATAGATATGATGTTAGTGCTTATAATGCAATACAAGTAGCACTGTGATAGATATGATGTTAGTGCTTATAATTCAATACAAGTAGCACTGCAATAGATATGATGTTAGTGCTTATAATTCAATACAAGTAGCACTGCAATAGATATGATGTTAGTGCTTATAATTCAATACAAGTAGCACTGCGATAGATATGATGTTAGTGCTTATAATGCAATACAAGTAGCACAGCAATAGATATGATGTTAGTGCTTATAATGCAATACAAGTAGCACTGCGATAGATATGATGTTAGTGCTTATAATGCAATACAAGTAGCACTGTGATAGATATGATGTTAGTGCTTATAATTCAATACAAGTAGCACTGCAATAGATATGATGTTAGTGCTTATAATGCAATACAAGTAGCACTGCAATAGATATGATGTTAGTGCTTATAATGCAATACAAGTAGCACTGCGATAGATATGATGTTAGTGCTTATAATGCAATACAAGTAGCACTGCAATAGATATGATGTTAGTGCTTATAATGCAATACAAGTAGCACTGCAATAGATATGATGTTAGTGCTTATAATGCAATACAAGTAGCACTGCGATAGATATGATGTTAGTGCTTATAATGCAATACAAGTAGCACTGCAATAGATATGATGTTAGTGCTTATAATGCAATACAAGTAGCACTGCGATAGATATGATGTTAGTGCTTATAATGCAATACAAGTAGCATTGCAATAGATATGATGTTAGTGCTTATAATGCAATAGAAGTAGCACTGCGATAGATATGATGTTAGTGCTTATAATGCAATACAAGTAGCACTGCAATAGATATGATGTTAGTGCTTATAATGCAATAGAAGTAGCACTGCAATAGATATGATGTTAGTGCTTATAATGCAATACAAGTAGCACTGCGATAGATATGATGTTAGTGCTTATAATGCAATACAAGTAGCACTGCGATAGATATGATGTTAGTGCTTATAATGCAATACAAGTAGCACTGCGATAGATATGATGTTAGTGCTTATAATGCAATACAAGTAGCACTGCGATACATATGATGTTAGTGCTTATAATGCAATACAAGTAGCACTGCAATAGATATGATGTTAGTGCTTATAATTCAATACAAGTAGCACTGTGATAGATATGATGTTAGTGCTTATAATTCAATACAAGTAGCACTGCAATAGATATGATGTTAGTGCTTATAATGCAATACAAGTAGCACAGCAATAGATATGATGTTAGTGCTTATAATTCAATACAAGTAGCACTGCGATAGATATGATGTTAGTGCTTATAATTCAATACAAGTAGCACTGCAATAGATATGATGTTAGTGCTTATAATGCAATACAAGTAGCACAGCAATAGATATGATGTTAGTGCTTATAATGCAATACAAGTAGCACAGCAATAGATATGATGTTAGTGCTTATAATTCAATACAAGTAGCACTGCAATAGATATGATGTTAGTGCTTATAATGCAATACAAGTAGCACTGCAATAGATATGATGTTAGTGCTTATAATGCAATACAAGTAGCACTGCGATAGATATGATGTTAGTGCTTATAATGCAATACAAGTAGCACTGCGATAGATATGATGTTAGTGCTTATAATGCAATACAAGTAGCACTGCAATAGATATGATGTTAGTGCTTATAATGCAATACAAGTAGCACTGCGATAGATATGATGTTAGTGCTTATAATGCAATACAAGTAGCACTGCGATAGATATGATGTTAGTGCTTATAATGCAATACAAGTAGCACTGCGATAGATATGATGTTAGTGCTTATAATGCAATACAAGTAGCACTGCGATAGATATGATGTTAGTGCTTATAATGCAATACAAGTAGCACTGCAATAGATATGATGTTAGTGCTTATAATGCAATAGAAGTAGCACTGCAATAGATATGATGTTAGTGCTTATAATGCAATAGAAGTAGCACTGCGATAGATATGATGTTAGTGCTTATAATGCAATACAAGTAGCACTGCAATAGATATGATGTTAGTGCTTATAATGCAATACAAGTAGCACTGCAATAGATATGATGTTAGTGCTTATAATGCAATACAAGTAGCACTGCGATAGATATGATGTTAGTGCTTATAATGCAATACAAGTAGCACTGCGATAGATATGATGTTAGTGCTTATAATGCAATACAAGTAGCACTGCAATAGATATGATGTTATTGCTTATAATGCAATACAAGTAGCACTGCGATAGATATGATGTTAGTGCTTATAATTCAATACAAGTAGCACTGCAATAGATATGATGTTAGTGCTTATAATGCAATAGAAGTAGCACTGCGATAGATATGATGTTAGTGCTTATAATGCAATACAAGTAGCACTGCAATAGATATGATGTTAGTGCTTATAATGCAATAGAAGTAGCACTGCAATAGATATGATGTTAGTGCTTATAATGCAATACAAGTAGCACTGCGATAGATATGATGTTAGTGCTTATAATGCAATACAAGTAGCACTGCGATAGATATGATGTTAGTGCTTATAATGCAATACAAGTAGCACTGCGATAGATATGATGTTAGTGCTTATAATGCAATACAAGTAGCACTGCGATACATATGATGTTAGTGCTTATAATGCAATACAAGTAGCACTGCAATAGATATGATGTTAGTGCTTATAATTCAATACAAGTAGCACTGTGATAGATATGATGTTAGTGCTTATAATTCAATACAAGTAGCACTGCAATAGATATGATGTTAGTGCTTATAATGCAATACAAGTAGCACAGCAATAGATATGATGTTAGTGCTTATAATTCAATACAAGTAGCACTGCGATAGATATGATGTTAGTGCTTATAATTCAATACAAGTAGCACTGCAATAGATATGATGTTAGTGCTTATAATGCAATACAAGTAGCACAGCAATAGATATGATGTTAGTGCTTATAATGCAATACAAGTAGCACAGCAATAGATATGATGTTAGTGCTTATAATTCAATACAAGTAGCACTGCAATAGATATGATGTTAGTGCTTATAATGCAATACAAGTAGCACTGCAATAGATATGATGTTAGTGCTTATAATGCAATACAAGTAGCACTGCGATAGATATGATGTTAGTGCTTATAATGCAATACAAGTAGCACTGCGATAGATATGATGTTAGTGCTTATAATGCAATACAAGTAGCACTGCAATAGATATGATGTTAGTGCTTATAATGCAATACAAGTAGCACTGCGATAGATATGATGTTAGTGCTTATAATGCAATACAAGTAGCACTGCGATAGATATGATGTTAGTGCTTATAATGCAATACAAGTAGCACTGCGATAGATATGATGTTAGTGCTTATAATGCAATACAAGTAGCACTGCGATAGATATGATGTTAGTGCTTATAATGCAATACAAGTAGCACTGCAATAGATATGATGTTAGTGCTTATAATGCAATAGAAGTAGCACTGCAATAGATATGATGTTAGTGCTTATAATGCAATAGAAGTAGCACTGCGATAGATATGATGTTAGTGCTTATAATGCAATACAAGTAGCACTGCAATAGATATGATGTTAGTGCTTATAATGCAATACAAGTAGCACTGCAATAGATATGATGTTAGTGCTTATAATGCAATACAAGTAGCACTGCGATAGATATGATGTTAGTGCTTATAATGCAATACAAGTAGCACTGCGATAGATATGATGTTAGTGCTTATAATGCAATACAAGTAGCACTGCAATAGATATGATGTTATTGCTTATAATGCAATACAAGTAGCACTGCGATAGATATGATGTTAGTGCTTATAATTCAATACAAGTAGCACTGCAATAGATATGATGTTAGTGCTTATAATGCAATACAAGTAGCACTGCAATAGATATGATGTTAGTGCTTATAATGCAATACAAGTAGCACTGCGATAGATATGATGTTTGTGCTTATAATTCAATACAAGTAGCACTGCGATAGATATGATGTTAGTGCTTATAATGCAATACAAGTAGCACTGCAATAGATATGATGTTATTGCTTATAATGCAATACAAGTAGCACTGCGATAGATATGATGTTAGTGCTTATAATGCAATACAAGTAGCACTGCGATAGATATGATGTTAGTGCTTATAATGCAATACAAGTAGCACTGCAATAGATATGATGTTATTGCTTATAATGCAATACAAGTAGCACTGCGATAGATATGATGTTAGTGCTTATAATTCAATACAAGTAGCACTGCAATAGATATGATGTTAGTGCTTATAATGCAATACAAGTAGCACTGCAATAGATATGATGTTAGTGCTTATAATTCAATACAAGTAGCACTGCGATAGATATGATGTTAGTGCTTATAATGCAATACAAGTAGCACTGCGATAGATATGATGTTAGTGCTTATAATTCAATACAAGTAGCACTGCAATAGATATGATGTTATTGCTTATAATGCAATACAAGTAGCACTGCGATAGATATGATGTTAGTGCTTATAATTCAATACAAGTAGCACTGCAATAGATATGATGTTAGTGCTTATAATGCAATACAAGTAGCACTGCAATAGATATGATGTTAGTGCTTATAATTCAATACAAGTAGCACTGCGATAGATATGATGTTAGTGCTTATAATTCAATACAAGTAGCACTGCGATAGATATGATGTTAGTGCTTATAATGCAATACAAGTAGCACTGCAATAGATATGATGTTAGTGCTTATAATGCAATACAAGTAGCACTGCGATAGATATGATGTTAGTGCTTATAATTCAATACAAGTAGCACTGCAATAGATATGATGTTATTGCTTATAATGCAATACAAGTAGCACTGCGATAGATATGATGTTAGTGCTTATAATTCAATACAAGTAGCACTGCAATAGATATGATGTTATTGCTTATAATGCAATACAAGTAGCACTGCGATAGATATGATGTTAGTGCTTATAAGTGCTTATAATGCAATGAAGCTTTTACCTTGCGCTTTGTTTACCACAGGCGGTGCGTCTCATACAGTTTAAAAGGCTCGCAGAGGCCTGAGCTCCAATGATTAATCAAGCAAGAGATTTAAGCTTATTGTAGTTTTATTTATGTTTCGGCTCGTGCCGTTCAAAATGACCATGGTACAGGTGTTAGTATAGTAGTACAGGTGTTAGTATAGTAGTACAGGTGTTAGTATCGTGGTACAGGTGTTAGTATAGTAGTACATGTGTTAGTATAGTAGACAGGTGTTAGTATAGTAGTACAGGTGTATAGTAGTACAGGTGTTAGTATAGTAGTACAGGTGTTAGTATAGTAGTACAGGTGTTAGTATAGTGGTACAGGTGTTAGTATAGTAGTACATGTGTTAGTATAGTAGACAGGTGTTAGTATAGTAGTACAGGTGTTAGTATAGTGGTACAGGTGTTAGTATAGTAGTACAGGTGTATAGTAGTACAGGTGTTAGTATAGTAGTACAGGTGTTAGTATAGTAGTACAGGTGTTAGTATAGTGGTACAGGTGTTAGTATAGTAGTACAGGTGTTAGTACAGTAGTACAAGTGTTAGTATAGTAGTACAGGTGTATAGTAGTACAGGTGTTAGTATAGTAGTACAGGTGTTAGTATAGTAGTACAGGTGTTAGTATAGTGGTACAGGTGTTAGTATAGTAGTACATGTGTTAGTATAGTAGACAGGTGTTAGTATAGTAGTACAGGTGTATAGTAGTACAGGTGTTAGTATAGTAGTACAGGTGTTAGTATAGTGGTACAGGTGTTAGTATAGTAGTACATGTGTTAGTATAGTAGACAGGTGTTAGTATAGTAGTACAGGTGTATAGTAGTACAGGTGTTAGTATAGTAGTACAGGTGTTACTTAAAGTGCTCACCTCCTAAGACACCTGACATCACATGACAGATACCCCAATCATTCAATTACACACAACAACAATGGTAAAGACATTTCATAAACTGTCCGGCACCATAATACTATTCAGATCTTTCAGAACCCTGTTTCATCGCCATATTTATCTGCTGAACACACAGGTTTTAGGATAGGAAGGGTATCCAAACATATCCAATACTGAAAACTAGAGTTATTTGTGGTATTGCAAAATTCTAACCGTAAATGATCCTCAGTTGATTTTAATGTAGTTATGTATTTCTTGTCAACAGAGATCTAGCCCAGTTTCCACATTTAATGCAGTTCCTAATTCTGCCACTAGGTGTCCCTTTCATTGAATGGATGAAGTTTAATAACCACACTAAAATACAGATTAAAACAATCATCTACACAATGTACTAAAATCATATTTGTATTGAATTTTACATCATACAAAACATTATACAAAACAATCCGCCGTTTTTGTTAGACTAGGCTGCGTCCTATCCTGATCGCCTGTCTCCGGCTTTCCGTGGACCAGCTGCCGTTAAGTGCAATTTTGACTGACATGCATGGTTTGCTGGTAGCCTAACCCACACATTGCTACCACAAATTGTGGAACTTACTGTATTTCACATGGGAAACTTGTTTCAGTAACGGCTGCAAACCCATACAGTACGTCCATCAAAACCTTAGAGTATATAATATGCAGAAACAGCGAGGCCAATAGAAACCTATGGGGACTGCATCCGAAGTTCCTTTCCTCCATTACCACCTCCTCTCATCCTTTCCTCCATTACCACCTCCTCTCATCCTTTCCTCCATTACCACCTCCTCTCATCCTTTCCTCCATTATCACCTCCTTCCTCCTTTCCTCCATTACCACCTCCTCTCATCCTTTCCTCCATTACCACCTCCTTCCTCCTTTCCTCCATTACCACCTCCTCTCCTCCTTTCCTCCATTACCACCTCCTCTCCTCCCTTCCTCCATTACCACCTCCTCTCCTCCCTTCCTCCATTACCACCTCCTCTCATCCTTTCCTCCATTACCACCTCCTCTCATCCTTTCCTCCACTACCACCTCCTCTTCTCCTTTCCTCCATTACCACCTCCTCTCATCCTTTCCTCCACTACCACCTCCTCTTCTCCTTTCCTCCATTACCACCTCCTCTCATCCTTTCCTCCACTACCACCTCCTCTTCTCCTTTCCTCCATTACCACCTCCTCTCCTCCTTTCCTCCATTACCACCTCCTCTCATCCATGCCCGGAAATGGATCTTTGTGTTTTAATGTAATGTTGCTGATTATATATTAATTACATATAAATTTTTGAAAATGTCTCAACGCCAACCGCAGTGTCAGGTATATTGTATACTGTACATGCAATAACTTGTACTGAAACGTACAGACAGTTTTGCATACTTCCGGGTAGGAGAGGAGTAGAGTGGAGGAAAGGAGGTGGGGAGTGAAGAATATTGGGACGCACCCCTGTACAAGGAGGATGGAGCAGAAAGTGACACGGAGACAAGCATGTGATTGCTTGCAGACTAGCGTGCAAACACAAGACGTAGGCCAGAATAAATAATAAGAAAAAAATTAATATCTTTGTCTGGGGCGGCAGTGTAGTATAATGGTTAAGGAACAGGCCTTGTAACCGAACGGTTGCAAGTTCAATTCCCAGCCGGACACTGCCGTTGTACCCTTGAGCAAGGTACTTAACCTGAATCGCTTCAGTATATATCCAGCTGAATAAATCAATAATATGTAAAAAATGCTAAAAAGGTTGTGTAAGTCACTCTGGATAACAGTGTCTGCTAAATGCCTGTAATGTAATGTCAGTGTGGTATTAAAAAAATATTCGACCAAGGAAAAATAATAAGCAATTTTTAAAGAATTTTTGATGCATAGTTAACATCAATACATAAGTGGAAGTATATTTAATTGGCTGTCAAAAATTAATGGAGCCCAATGGGGAAACTGTTTTTTTTAGCGCAAAGGTGCGGAGGTTGAGAGCCGAAAGCTGGCCCCTTGATCAAAACGTGCGTTCTGTGGTGTAACCAATCAGGTGCCGGCTATTTCCGTTGTGGGCAGCAACAATTAATTTCAACCATTAGAGGGCAGCACAAAGATGCTTTTCTATCAGCTTCTTCTGATATACGATATTATTTCAGAATTGTTGAAATAACGAAATGGATGAATAATTTTCATTATAAGGTAGGTATACAAACACGTTTACAGATTAAAAAAATAAAAAAACGTGATCTAGAGTGTAGTCACCCTTTAAAGATGAGCTAGGCCATATTCCTTCATCATTTCAGTTTCTTTGTGCTATTTTGTAGCTATTTAGCCTACATGTCAGACTAAGACACTGTAATTGGCTCATCGTGTTCATTTATATTTTAGCCCTCCTCCACCCCCCTTAACGGAGGAGAACTTTATCAATGCCCAATTAAATCAAATTATTATAGTCTTACATCGAATCTTAGTGTTTTGATCAAGTTTATTTTCTCATATATTTACAGTCAAGCCGGAAAGTCTCCCCACTCCTTTCACCTTCTCCACGTTTTATTACTTTACAGACATATTCCAAAATTGATTAAATTAATTTTTTCCCTCAAAATTCTACACACAACACCCCATAATGACAATGTGAAAAAAGTTTTTTTGAGATTTTTGCAAATTTATTAAAAATAAAAAACTAAAATTTCTCATTTACATAAGCATTCATACCCTTTGCTTTAACGTATTTTTAAAGTATCATATTTCATATTTGGTCGCATATCCTTTACATGCTGTTACGTCCTGAAGTCTGTGACCATCAACATAAAAAAACTGTCGATATCTTATTTTCAGGTACTGTTACAAGCGATACTATAACCTCTCTGCATTTGAATGGATCTCTATGGAAATTGGGGGGTGAGACTATAGAACATTTTCCTATAGAACTCTAGGAGTCAGGAGAAACAACCCTTAAAGTGATCCATCCACATCTACTCCATATCTGGCAACAGAGTGATGGTTTGGGGCTCGTTTGATAGCTCAGACCCTTGATAACTTACAGCCATTTAGCCAGCCATGTGTTCCATACTGTACCTGTGTAATTTACAGCTGAATCTAGTCTCACCCCCCAATTTCCATAGAGATCCATTCAAATGCAGAGAGGTTATAGTATCGCTTGTAACAGTACCGGAAAATAAGATATCGACAGTTTTTTTATGTTGATGGTCACAGACTTCAGGAAGTAACAGCATGTAAAGGATATGCGACCAAATATGATACTTTAAAAATACGTTAAAGCAAAGGGTATGAATACTTATGTAAATGAGAAATTTTATTTTTTTATTTTTAATAAATTTGCTAAAATCTCAAAAAAACTTTTTTCACATTGTCATTATGGGGTGTTGTGTGTAGATGTTTGAGGCAAAAAATGAACTCAATCTATTGTAGTATAAGTCTGTAACGTAATAAAACGTGGAGAAGGTGAAAGGGTGGGGAGACTTTCCGGCTTGACTGTACCACCCATTCTTAGAGGACATGGCCTAGAATCTTTTCACTAACTAGGCTATATTACAACACTTTTTCTTTTCCCTTTTCAACATATAACTTTTTATCTGTGACTCACAATCTTAATTTTATACACATTCCTGCATGCTACATGAGATCACTCTGTTTCTTTCCGCGAAAAAAGAACACGTACAAGTTCATTCATATCAAGAGCCTTCTCGTGAACAAGAATAACCAGGTTAATTCTTTCACCCATGCAACGTGGTACGGCAGAAGGGGGTTAAGACGCGAGATAACGTGGAGAAAGAACTTTCACATGCTGCGGATGTAACTCCAATAATATCCAATTTCAAACAGTCACCTGCACATGGCAATAACTTTGGCTGTGTTTATCCCGCAAAAGCTGTTGCCCTGTATCTCTAGTTTTATAGTAGGCTAGCCTAGCCTATTAGTAGCTATGATATGTCTGTAGCTCTAGCCTACTATTGACAGCGCTATGGGCGTCGATGTCTGACATCATATTATCAGATTAAATTTTTCTTGACTTGGCTTTGGGGGGACAGTCACCAAATGACCGACATACACCGTTTGATTTACAAGTTTGACAGATTGCATTTTGTATTTGAATTATGCCATGGTTTTTGAATTTAAATATCGAATTTGGCGATTTGCATTTTCATTTGAATTCTGACGCGATTATGCTTCCGTATTCAGCAAACGGTAAACTAGCAAAGACGCAAGCCTATCTTTTCGTAGGCAAATGTAGTCAATCTCTAGAGCTAAAAGAAAATACAAATATTTAATTTTAAAAAATCAAGTCCTTTCGAGTCATTTGTCTAAAGTCAAAGTCAAGTCTCAAATCATGAATAAGTCGAGTCAAGTCGAGTCTTTTATTAATTACAGTCAAGCAAGTCGCAAGTCATCAAATTTGGGACTCGAGTGTCTGACTCGAGTCAAGTCATGGGACTCAGGTCCCCCACCTCTGCTTCTTATGAAAACATTTAATTCAATACTGGGATCCAAACAGGGGCATCTGCAGTGAGCATGACCCCCTTGTAATTCTCAAGATTTTGCTCTTATCTCAGATTACCTATTAATTTCTTTCTTCCATCAGTTAGTGTGCAAATACACTTAACAATGCTCCCATCTTCCTTTTAAGCCACGGCCTGTGTTGATTCAGGTTATATTTCTGAGACAGGCTGTAAATTAAGACCACTGTGTCACTTAGTGTACCGACCGTCACACAGCCCCGGGGGACAGACGTAGGCCCCACCAGCAGCGACAGAGTACGCGCACCTACCTCCTACAACTCTGTTAATACTCCTCCTGAAAGGTGGAGGTGGAGAGAGGGATTTATGAGACCAGCTGACAAAGGTGGCCCCGCGAGGCCCGACAGCCACCCCGCAAAATATTTGCCCGCAAGTTATAAAAGCAAACCGTAAGCAGAGCGACTGACAAATAACGCAACCAATTTCTGATGACTTTGACGGCGGCAGGGAAAACAAGTGAAATGTGTAGTTTAGTGCGTTTGTGCTTAAAGAGATAAGAGAAGCCGCCAGTAGCCCGAGGAGAGGCCCTCAGCAGGGAGCAGGGACGGCACACGTTAACAGAGCCCCCTCATGACGCGCCGTGTCATCGACAGCTCCTGTCCGTCAGCCAAACCCGCGGGAATCAAGGTTCCCCTCTCCCCAGGCAACAAGTCCAATACGACATAAAGAACAGAGACGCTAAAATCAGGGGTATATTAAGACCTCGTTAGCGTGACATCCACTGATATAATAACAGAGTAACACAATTCCGCTGATTGCATCTGCAGGCACGAGCCATGCCTCGTCTAATAATAGCAGTCTTTTAAAGATCACAATGTTGAGCGCCCTCAAAAGTCTGTCAAATTCTCTGTTGTGACTGAAGAAACAAATAAAACCTGCTGTTTAAAGAAATGAACTTTAGAAAAAAATGGAAGGATTTGATGTTGAGTGCTTGGCTTTGAGTAAATATTCCATAATAACCCAAGAGAAGCCTTGATAGCAGTACTACACCTGCAAAATGCATGTGAAAGTTTCTAAGGGTGCCTGGAGTTTGATGCTCTTTCTTGTATTTAACATTAATTTCCCCACCACTTGGGGAACTGAACCGTATGGTAGAGTAAATAAGGTATTGGATGCCCAAGGGAGTCGGCAGGGAGAAGCTGCATGTGAGAACGGTCTCTTGGCATACTAACCCGCTCATGGGATTGGGGGTCTGCACAACACCATTAGAAACCCCATCCTTCAGATCTGCGGCCTACTCTTCTGAGCGGTCAGGACTCAACAACCCCCACCCCCCAACACCTCCTCCTTTTAGAGCCCAGCTTGGGGGCATTGAGGGCTAGAAGGAAGGCTCCTTAGGCCTGCCCCCCTCCACCGCAAACCAAGTGCCCTACCCACATGCCAAACAGTCCCGCTTCTCACAGAGCCCGGGACCTTTGAGGACTTAAAAGGGAGCCCCCGCAATTTGATTCAGAGATTGGTGAGAGGGGGGCTTTGAAGCCTGGGAGAGACTTGGGCAGAGGCCATTAAAGTTTCTCTCAGCCCCTCCATCCCCAACTCCCCTCCCCGTCTCAGCATGGCCAGCTCACAGGGTCATTTTTTTAAAGATTGTTTCACTCGTTGCTGAACTAGCTTGAACAAATGCATGTTGTAAGCAATAAAGAACAAATATTCACACACGAGACCAATAGCCGTGAAAGCTCCATGAATTCCCACCGGATATAAGCACAATTTATAGGGAAATGTTTGGCCTGGGTATTGCTATCCGTGAGAAAAATAATATGTTCGTGTGCTTTTGACATATAGGACAAATATGGAGTCTGCACACTAGGGGTTTATATTCACAGCTGGAGTAATGCACGCTGCCATAGTGTACCACCTGTCTCTACACAGAGGGAGCAGACCACATAATACTGCTCAATGCTTGTTTAAAGGTGCGATATGGTAGGGAGGTAGGGAGCAGCAATTGTTACCGTAGGGTTTTCTTAAAAAGACGATACTTACAGTTTACCATATTCCAACCTTACTGTCGTGAAAAATCTCATGACAGAAAAGACAGTCTGTCATGACAATGACAGTCAACGATTGGCTGCCTAACATATAATCATACGCTGAACAACCAAATTGGTTGGGGAAAAAACATGATCTATTTATAAATTCTGCAAGGAACAAAAAACAAAACAAAAAACCCCCAGAAAAACCCAAGCATAACAACAAGGGGAAAAAGTTGATTGACACGCAACTGTGCTGTGGCGCTGTCTAAGCCAGGTTTATTAACTGTGCTGTGGCGCTGTCTAAGCCAGGTTTATTAACTGTGCTGTGGCGCTGTCTAAGCCAGGTTTATTAACTGTGCTGTGGCGCTGTCTAAGCCAGGTTTATTAACTGTGCTGTGGCGCTGTCTAAGCCAGGTTTATTAACTGTGCTGTGGCGCTGTCTAAGCCAGGTTTATTAACTGTGCTGTGGCGCTGTCTAAGCCAGGTTTATTAACTGTGCTGTGGCGCTGTCTAAGCCAGGTTTATTAACTGTGCTGTGGCGCTGTCTAAGCCAGGTTTATTAACTGTGCTGTGGCGCTGTCTAAGCCAGGTTTATTAACTGTGCTGTGGCGCTGTCTAAGCCAGGTTTATTAACTGTGCTGTGGCGCTGTCTAAGCCAGGTTTATTAACTGTGCTGTGGCACTGTCTAAGCCAGGTTTATTAACTGTGCTGTGGCGCTGTCTAAGCCAGGTTTATTAACTGTGCTGTGGCGCTGTCTAAGCCAGGTTTATTAACTGTGCTGTGGCGCTGTCTAAGCCAGGTTTATTAACTGTGCTGTGGCGCTGTCTAAGCCAGGTTTATTAACTGTGATGTGGCACTGTCTAAGCCAGGTTTATTAACTGTGCTGTGGCGCTGTCTAAGCCAGGTTTATTAACTGTGCTGTGGCGCTGTCTAAGCCAGGTTTATTAACTGTGCTGTGGCGCTGTCTAAGCCAGGTTTATTAACTGTGCTGTGGCCCTGTCTAAGCCAGTTTCCACCAGTCATCTCCGGGACAGTTACATAAGCCTGAACGATGCTCTCTGTGTGAGATCAGGTGCGATGCCAGAGACTCTGTTGTCTCAGACACGGGGTCGGCTGCCCCCGCTGCAGGTGAGGACCAGGTAGCCGGGAAGGGGCGGGTCTGGGGCGGAGCCAGGAGGACGGTGGGGCGCTGACGAGAGGGGCGCTTGGGTAACGTCTATATCGATATCAAAAGGCTGGAAGGAAGGAGGGCGGTAGCAGCTGCACAGGGCCCCAGCCTGCCAAGTCCAGAGCAGTGCGCTTTACCCGCCTGCCAACTCCCCACCGAAGGCTGACAGATTAATGGGCACCACATAAATCAGGCCTTACGCTTCTCTTGAAACCAAATAAATCCAAAGTGACCTCTTGGATCTCTGCCATGCACCCCGCCCCCCCCCCCCGCCTCAATCGGCTATGTTCTCGGTCGCCACCCCATTTTCACCCCCCGCCCCCCCAGCACATCTTCTTCAATCGCTTTCCCTCTGTATGTTATGCAGTCACATTGCTTTCAGTTGCCATGGCAACGTATGTATGCCTGACGGTAAATCAACTATCAGAGTCACCTCACAAATGTAAGGGTAACACATACTATAGGAAAACAAAGAGCCCTGTGTTTCTCTTAATTGACGGATAGCATTGGGGATCCGTGTACGCTTTTCCATTAACAAGATTGCTCCGAAGTTGGCAGCCCATTCTGGAACTGCTTTGATCATCACATCTGGTCAGGATTAATAAAATATCAAAACAATGTCATTATTTTGCAATGGTTTTACCCCAAAGGCTACCGCGAGACAGAACCACCGGCACTGACAGCCGCCCCTTTGGGACGATAATTTGTCCGAGTCGTTTCGCGTGCACCCAGTCGAAACTCGACGTGGGTTCCGCGGCACCGTAATGAGCTTAGCTGTTAATGTTAAGTGGCTTTTGACTGTTCAACCACAGACAGAAGAGCTAAACTCCCTAATCCGGGTTAAAGAGGATATCACAGTTGCGCAGTGTATAACGAAGGCTCAACGTCTTCCTGGATTTACCAGGCCCTGCTCATCAGAGACCCATTACTCAATCTTCTTCTGAAGCGGAGCTGACAAGGGTAGCGGTGCTCGTGTATTTGGGGATAATGCCAGCTGGGATGTGTGTGTGTGTGCGTCTCTCTCTCGTGTACTTGGGGATAATGCCAGCTGTGGTGTGTGTGTGTGTGTGTGTGTGAGGGGGGGGGGGGGGGAGGGGTGCTCCGAGCTGACAGGCATCAGATGGTTTGGTATTCGCACGATCCTCTGCATTTTCCATTTTCTCTCTATCTCTCTCTCTGTCTCTTTCTCTCTCATACCCCCCCCCCCCCCCCCCCCCCCCCCTCTCTCTATCTCTCTGAGGACAACGTATTGAGCCAGAATGGGGGAAGGGGGTGGCTATCTCAGTAAGGCACGCTCCGCCCAGGCTCATAACAAGGCCTGCATGTGAGTCCGTGACCCTCTGGCACGTCGATGCTCCGGCACATCGATGAACGTCAATGCTCCCGCTCGGAATAACAATCTCTAACATCTGCGCTTCACTTTGCCTACTGTACAGGGGGACACTCTGGTACAGAAGAATGTAAGAATCCCCTGGACACTTCATAATGATTCAGCCCTGCAGATAAGATAAAGCAAGACAAGCCAGAGGAGCCTTCTCCAGTTGAGTCAGCTGGCTGAGATCAGAGAGCGGCCCAGTGTGTTACAGCTGTAATTGGTTTTGGATAGAGAGCTGTGTTCTAGTGTTCTGAGCTCTAGTTCTTTGTACAGCCACCCAGCCCTGAATCATACGGCAAGAGATGATGGAAGAACAACCCTTGCTTGAAGACCACATTCATTATGGGAACCCGGTGATTTTCCGAGGGTAGCCAGAAAAGAGCTCATTTTTAGCGAGGCTTAAAGCAGGGCCAGTGCAGTCGTATTCTCGCAAGATTAGAAAAAGGGCTGTTATCAGGCACTCTGGTACATGGCCACAACACCTTGCACTGAGCCATTTACCACCTATTGCATGAAATAGCAGGGGGCTTTCATGGTTAACCACATATAGAAGCAATTAAATCTGACGGCCTGTGTTGGGGGACAGACCTACCGCTCAACAGTCAGGTAGAGTAATCACCTCTCCAGATGCCGCTCTCCTTCTATCTGCTCCCTCAAGTGCCTGTAACACACTCCACTTACATTTTTTTTTACAAGGGTATGTATCTTACATCACCATGTAAAATTGACTCCTACTAAGTCATTATGGTTTAATTCAACTAAGTTTCCTGGCTGTCACCATTAATAAAGCTCTCCAATCTTCAAGCACAGTGCTGCTATTAGATTACTGACCTGCTAGGCAGTGTTATCCCAAAAGAGTAAAAAAAAAAAGTGTGAAAAAAGAGAGTGTTTATTCTCATACTGTGATTCTTTTCTCTACATCTGTCATTCTGTCATCTGCTGAAGACCTGGCTGGGGAGATTGTACTCGGTCATTGCGCTGGTCGTGAATCTAATACACACCTATAATACACACCTATTCTCACTTTCAGAGAAGGTGCCGACCAGAATATCCGGCCTCAAAAAATTGTAAAAGTCTCAGAAACATCTCCGTATAGACCAATCCAAGCCAACCTACAGCAAACATACTGGTTGTCACAGCTTAGATGACTAAACTGTTTATTGCAATGCAAACATCATAATATGCAGTGCAGAGCAGTCCAGAGTTCAGGTCCCACTGTGGCCATACTGTGGATACAAATAAAATGAGTGATTCTCCTAGAAAGCATCGTTTAACACACACGTCTGATTGGAATTTCATATCAAATATAAATGTTTTCTTTTTTTCAGATTTTTTCCCCTTTTTCTCCCAATTTGGTAGCCAATTGAACCCCTATGCTATTCAATTTCCCCTCCGTGTAGCAACCGCTTGAAATTGCCTCTGCAGTGCCCCGTCAGCTGGTGGTAGGAAGGAGGGCGTGACTCCTCAAGCTCCTGACCGCGATCCAACTTGTCTGAGGCCCTTGTATGTGTGACGAATTTCATCGATTCCCTTCCACCACCCGGGGAGCAGCCACCAGTTGCTGCTCCCTCTAGGCACCGGCCATGCTCGGATCTGGCAGGACCAGGGCGCGAACCCCGATCCTCGGATATCCACGTGCATCTCGCCCGATTGGCGCTTTTACCGCTGTACCACCGCGGCAGCTAAATATAAATGTTTTCTGGAAAAATAACCCCAAAGCTCTGTTGGATAAGCCAAGCAAACGTGAAGTCAATGGCCATTACAATGTTGATTGTGGAACACTTGATATGTCCAACCAGACACTTTCCCTGTGTTTCATTTTCCCATCGACCAAACGGAGGAGACTTAAGTGAAGAGCCACAGTGGGTAAGGAAGCCTACAAAGGAAGCCATGGTAACCAGCTTCCTCCGCCCCCAACCGAGCTCCTGCATTCCATGTGCATTACTGATCCCAGGGGGAGGAAACACGGTCCTTACAATGGGGAGGAAACACGGTCCTTACAATGGGGAGGAAACACGGTCCTTACAATGGGGAGGAAACACGGTCCTTACAATGGGGAGGAAACACGGTCCTTACAATGGGGAGGAAACACGGTCCTTACAATGGGGAGGAAACACGGTCCTTACAATGGGGAGGAAACACGGTCCTTACAATGTCTGGGTGAGCAGGTAGCCGGGCAGAGCGTTCAAATAAAACCTCCAGCAGATTGAGAGCGCCAACATGGTGAATGAAGCGAGGTTTCTCCATGAGGCTATGAGCTCACGGCTTGGCAAAGTATGCGGTAAGTAAACAGAGATGCCGGGAGCATTAGGCGGGGGGTGAGGGGAGGCTGGAACGGCCTGTTCCAGATCTCTTCTATAAACACGGACAGGAGGAAAGGCAAAACTGGGCCCGGTTCCCTTTTCCGCCGCTGGCCCCAGGACTGAGAGAGCCCTGGCACTTTCTTTCAGGTCGCGAGCTAGCAGAGCTAGCAGCACCTGCTGGAGCGCCGTGCAAGGGAAAATAACTCCCTGTACCCTCACAGCACCGCCACCCTCTAAATCAAAAAGACAACCTGTTAACTTCCATTCTATTTCCTGGCCCGAGCGTTTTCGCAGGCTGGTTGAAGTTAATGGCGGGTGTTAATGTTTTCTAATGGGATCTGCATGCTGGAAACAGCGCAAAAAGGAACTCAATATATGGTATTGGGGGTCAGACCGTGTGTCTTACTAAATGGAGATGTAATTATGCATCCATGTAATGCCACAATCCAGGCAGCAGCGTCTGTTTGCAGTGTATTTACGTTTGTGTGAAACACTCAGCAGACACTCAGCCACACTTTGCACAGCTCTACCACTAAGGATGTGAAGCATGCTCCCCTTCTTCTCCCCAAATTGGAATGTATTTGTAACGGTATATATTTCAGCACTCATTGCTGCTTATAGCGCACGCAGTTCGCATGTTTTGCTTGCACAGACATGGGTCGTAGGAGGACACTTTGCGCAGCTCTAAACGTGAACTTGCAGGCGCCATATTGACACCGTTGGGGATTGATGGTATGCGGTCACGCACATCTCGCCCGACTGAACCCCGACTGATCCCCCGACTGAACCCCCTGATCCCAGGGCAATGCTAACACAACTGTGCTTCACCCTGCAAGGGTAACAAGGCCGCAGCCCACACTGGCATGTTCCAGATTCAATACCAGTCCAAGGGACCAATCCAATCTATAAAAGAAAGCACCTTAACCCACTCAACAGCCCCAAGGATCTTAAATAAAGACTGCACCATGGAGGCATAAAACACTGACCTATAGTTACCCTGTTGGGATGGACCATATAATATTTTTTAAGAATTATGTGGATGATAAATATTTCCAGTTTGTATTTTTATCTTTTTTTGAGTGTATTAACCACAGCAGTAGCAGAGAGACGGTCAAAGTCAGACTCTAAGGGTGCAGACAATGTCAGGCAGGTGACAGCAATAGCTAGTAAAGGTCTAGAGTAGCAGATCTCTAGAGATAATCGCAATGACATAATTCTGTAATATTTTCTTTGTAGAAATTTTGTTTGTAGTATAAACAAACCTTTAAATAGTACCTCACCGTGTGATGCATTAACTAGCCGAACCAGTCGCACGGTACCACGCATCACACAGCAAGAAGCACGACGGACGATTTCCGCTAATTCACGTCTCCCCTCCCGCAGATGCCAATAGCGCTTACACAGGATGCAATTTATGAGCGTGTGGCCTTTAGCCAAAAGCTATTCATGCATGCGGGAGGAGTGAGATCGCATATGTCTTAATAATTAAAATGTGTTTTTAACAATGCACATGGTGATATGTCACATAATGGTGACATAAATCTGCTCGGATCCCTGCTTTTAATGCCTCTCCAGGAGGAATGGCTGTGGCCTGCTGCTGATGTCATCGCTCCACGGAAGTGACACGGCAAAGTGACCCAGTATGGCATTTAAGCGGGTGGAATGGCACCTTTGATACGGACTGAGATGAGCTGATGTGAGGACACCTGTTTGAGAAACGTGCGGAGTCATTAGAGGAGGCACTGCCTAGCTCCAGGCTTCTCTGTGGGCCGGATTTTAATAAGTTCTTTCCACTGGCAGGGGGGTTCAGCGAGAAACAGAGTCCCCTGCGGACCTCATCATTTAACCACACTGCAATAAAAAGCATTTTTTTAAATGCGCTTTAAAAAGCACTTTCCCAATGACCCAGAAATTTCACCAGTGATCCATCCAATTTACTGTAAAACCTGATTGTAAAATACATTCCAATAATTAACACGCCAAAGGTAGACTTTGTGTGAACGAGGCTTCAAGCTTACAAAAAAGGGAGTGAAAATGCAGTTGATGTTGTGGGGGGGCTGGCACAAGTGGCTCATAGAAAGATTTCCTAAAACCCCAAGTGGTCAAAGGATGGCTCCCTGAAAAAAAACTTACACAATTCCTACCGTGACACAATAGTGATTTCTAGTAGTGACACAATAGTGATTTCTAGTAGTGACACAATAGTGATTTCTAGTAGTGACACAATAGTGATTTCTAGTAGTGACACAATAGTGATTTCTAGTAGGTAATCTCTGGATCTGATCCACATTCTCATGTTTAACGTATTACACAACTTGCATGAAAACCTGGATCCCAGCCCTGTCCTGGTACCTCTGGGACCTTTCTCCTCTCTGACAGCCAAGCGTGTTGCTACGGAAGCCCCCTTCTCCGTGGCGGCCTCTCTTGTGGGTTCAGGGGGAGCGTAGGAGATGGGGTTCACCCGCGGGTGGCCAAAAGAGCCCCCGCAGCAACCCCTAGTACCCGGCTCCCCTCACACAAGCATGCCTCAGGGCCACATTTCGCACAGCTCCTCTTAATGAAGCTCGTTAACAGGGATACACATTCCCACACACCAGGTCAGGCTAGCGCATTAATAGCAGTGTTCTGGATTTGTTCAACATTTGTCCTTTGTCCTCTGACTAGCAAGTGTTCTTTCTGTGAGGTCAGACATTTTCTGTGTTAACTCATCAAACTGTGAGGAAAAGCATGCAGTAATTCTACAGTAATTTAACTGTGAGGAAAAGCATGCAGTAATTCTACAGTAATTTAACTGTGAGGAAAAGCATGCAGTAATTCTACAGTAATTTAACTGTGAGGAAAAGCATGCAGTAATTCTACAGTAATTTAACTGTGAGGAAAAGCATGCAGTAATTCTACAGTAATTTAACTGTGAGGAAAAGCATGCAGTAATTCTACAGTAATTTAACTGTGAGGAAAAGCATGCAGTAATTCTACAGTAATTTAACTGTGAGGAAAAGCATGCAGTAATTCTACAGTAATTTAAATGTAATTCTACAGTCATTTAACTGTGAGGAAAAGCATGCAGTAATTCTACAGTAATTTAACTGTGAGGAAAAGCATGCAGTAATTCTACAGTAATTTAACTGTGAGGAAAAGCATGCAGTAATTCTACAGTAATTTAACTGTGAGGAAAAGCATGCAGTAATTCTACAGTAATTTAACTGTGAGGAAAGGCATGCAGTAATTCTACAGTAATTTAACTGTGAGGAAAGGCATGCAGTAATTCTACAGTAATTTAACTGTGAGGAAAAGCATGCAGTAATTCTACAGTAATTTAACTGTGAGGAAAAGCATGCAGTAATTCTACAGTAATTTAACTGTGAGGGAAAGCATGCAGTAATTCTACAGTAATTTAACTGTGAGGAAAGGCATGCAGTAATTCTACAGTAATTTAACTGTGAGGAAAAGCATGCAGTAATTCTACAGTAATTTCTTAAGTCAAAGTTGAAGGCAAATGTTTATTGGGTCCAGGCCAATGTGTGCATGCTATTGCAATTATATAAATTATATAAAGGCAATTTTGCTTTTCTGTTTGCCTAAACGGTGCATCGGGGGAAATTGGTCAAGTGTGCAGCCGAAATTACACACAGATCAGAGCATTACAGAATTGCATGCAGTGAGTTTATTTGCAAAGCCTTATTTTAACAGCATAGCACTACCGAGCCCTCGTGTGCTTTCATTTTCCATATGTGCAACAACATTGACCTGAACATGTAGCCTTTGTTGGTCTTCTCTGATGTTCACGTCTATATTGATAGTTAATTATAGGCCCTTCTTTCTTTCAATTGTCTTAATTTGCAAGATAACACTATTGGATTTCACTAAAATAATTACAGCAAAGGACAATGACCTATAGCACACTAGTGTCAGTGAAACACCAGGATACAGACCCAGCACACTAGTGTCAGTGAAACACCAGGATACAGACCCAGCACACTAGTGTCAGTGAAACACCAGGATACAGACCCAGCACACTAGTGTCAGTGAAACACCAGGATACAGACCCAAATGCAACCCACAGAAATGCACTAATAACTTACTTGAGAGGAATGTTTCTCAGCTTGGTCTTCTCTGTAGCCTGTTAAACAAAGAGAAACGCATTCAGTTACTTGAGTTAAAGATACAAACAGTTACAAAGGACAAATGACAGACATCACTGCCAAACATAAGCTGGTTAAAAAAGAGAACTACAGTGGATATGATTATTTTATTAATAAAAAGAAACACAAACTCTCTGTCTCTCTCTCTTTCTCACACTCACACACACACACACACATGCGCACGCAGGCACGCATTTATTCCCTTCCTTCATTGGATATTAATAATATTTTCAAAACATAAATGGTAGAATGAATTCTGGCCAATCAGAGCAGTCTTCCAGAAGCACAGTTTATTGGCTCATACAGTTCACTTTTTAAATTGTGTCTGGAAAGCGTGAATGCACTTCTGTGTCACTGCAATTCAACAACTTGTTCCAGTAAGGCACATTCAGCGTGCCAAAACACTCTGCTGGAGTGCATCTTAAAATATGGAGTGCATTCCTTATGTAGTGAGACCCCCCCCCCCCCCCCCCCCCACACACACACACACACACACTAAAATAATACATCAATTACTCTAGGTTTGCAAAAAAGACACATAATTATCACTTCTGCACAGGCTGTTTCAGTTCCCTAGTCACAAATCAACAACTGTAATTTATGTTTCAAATGCGTTTTCTTTCACACTGCATTTCAGTGGAAATATTCAGTAGCCTTAAAATGTGACTGAGCAAACACAGGGGGCCCTATCTTACACCCCGGCACAAAGCGGCGCTAACCCAAACGCAAGTGTCTTTGCTATCTTACACCCAGCGGTAGGTTCATTATAACGCCTAACGCTCCACCGCCGTTTAACTAGCATGTACTCTTGCGCCGTTTGGGCGTGTTGGTCTTAAGATGAGGAGTGGCCAGGATTCTTTTTGGCGTATTGCTATCTTGAGCCAGCAGAAAGCGCTTGCGCTAGAACCACCACTAACCTGGTCTAAAGTCATGTCGCAGTTGTATACATGTTATTTTAACGGCGCATATAAGTGCGTCTACAAAGGCGTGTGCACAATGCGCGTACCCTCCTGTCTGTTACACACAGGGGCGCGTACAAGCATGATTAAAATATCAAGATTACAATGTGAAATAGTATTATTGTGTAGCCTATATCAAAAAATACATAATAATAAAAGGGTCCATAGCCTACCCTTCCCTCAGCGAAGGGGAATGCCATGCACATTAAATTGCTTTCAGCCCACTCCATCAACATCCAGGCGATGTGCCATGGTAGGGGACAATGGCTACCCATTAAAAAGCAGCTGATAACACCTATATCAAGCCTAATGCACGAATTGTCATTTACACCTAATGCGTGAATTGTCATTCAATGGCAAACTCGCGCACGGCAATAGACTAATAGATTTAAGTTCTGAAAATGCGCTTCAGATGTCATTACAATACAGCTCTGTTTATCTATGAATACAGCCTGTAAGTAAATAGAATGGTTTGTGACTGAAAAAAGTTCAAAACCTTGTCCAGTGAATATTGCATTTATTGGTTTTCAAATAGCCTAGGCTACAGCGGATTCGCTGTGCATAAGGTTTTTTTCGATAGCCTATGGTTAAAAAATGGAGATGTCACCATGTTAACTAAATTGTAACCTTAGCTATTCTTCATCCTTCATATTTTTTAAATTACAGTGACCAGGTTTCCATACTCTCACCGTTTAAAACCCAGCTGATTTCACCCGTTATTCCATAACTGAACAAAAGGATTTAAAAGAGAATTAAGCGTCTAATTAGAAACTAAAACAAATTTGCAGCACGTTACTGTAATGGGGCGTGACGTGTGAGATGGGAGGAGCCAAACGCAGCAAGGGGATTCATTAAGCCCTTAGGCCACTAAGGCGGGATACCCGCAGATAAGGGAGGAGACAAGACAAGGAACAACAAACACCCTACAGACGCTACTAACCGGCTAACTGTCTAACGCTAAGTAGAGCGCAAGGACAGGGATCAGAACAGCCAGACATAATACACGCCCTGTCTCGGTAACGAGACACAATAAACGGGCGAGTAGCGAAAAGGCACAAATAAACAGTCAACAAATGAAGAATGAAATAATTTAATAAGAGGCAAAAGAACAGATGTAAAGTGGCTAATTCCATAAGCTAGAACTAAGTCATATGCGGAACCTAAAGGAGGGTAAACGCCCGATCTCCCAGGGGGAAGAAACATTTTACAGGCGAGCCGACGGAGAACCGCAGTCCCATAACCTTACCAGCAAAAATGACCAAGCTTAAAACAGCCACGCCCTAACCTCTAAGACAGGAGGAATGTAATGAGGCAAAGGAACAGGTAATTAATGTTCCAAGGCATAGTATGAGACTCGCAGTCATACGCAAACGTGTCCACAACATCGTCCGGTCTCACTAAGAGACAAATAGCACCGAAGGGCAAACAGAACTAAGTTCTGAACGGAATAGCCCAAAACTCCATACCCGGAGAACAAGCACAAAAGACGAAAGGACAGCTGCACAGAAACGATAGGCTATCTGACTGACAAGCACAAACACAAAAACAAGCCCTGCCTCTAAATAAGGGGAAATGTAACGAGGCGAACAGGAACAGAGATTTAACGTTCCCTGGCGATATAAAAAGGCTCGCAGTCCAATGAATAAAACCAAGAGGGTAAACACCCGATCTCCCAAGAGAGAGAAACATTTTACAGGTGAGCCGACGAAGTACCGTCGTCCCATAACTTACTATCCACAGACTAACGCGAGCTAGAATATAAAACAACCGCCCTAGCCTCTGCCTAATGGAAAAAAATGTAACGAGGCGAAATGGAACAGAGAGCTAACGTTCCGAGGCTATTATTAAAAACACGCAGTCAAACACAAGCACGTCCACAGCATCGCCCAAGCTCCACATAAGGAGACAACACACCCGGAGAACGAAACAGAACAACAGTTCACAACAATCGTCTCGCAGGTAAAAAGGCGAACAGGACTGCTGTAACAAAGACCTACGCAAACATAATAGCACGAAGCCTCAATATAAATAAAACCCTGAATCACAACAACGGGGAACGTAGTCCACGAGAAGGAGACTAAACAGGGAAAAACGTACCAAGGCTACTTACTGGCTTACAGTAACACGGAATTGAGTAGAAACAAAACGCCAGGTCTCTCAGTAAGAAAACCAAACAGGCGAAGGGGAACAAAGAACAACTACTCTACACCTCCACAAGCTAAGCAGCCCAGCAGAAGCGCAAACGCCCAATCTCACATGAGACGACATGCACCTAGGAGCGAACTGGACTGAAGTTCCCAACAGAACGCCCAAAACTCCATAAACGGAGAAAAAGCACACTATGGCGAAAATAGAGCAGAGATTTACGGTCCCAAACTTCTACGAGATAATCTCCCACTAAGCCAGTAAGAAATAAGCCCTGTCTCTACAAAGAGACGCTAAAAATGGGCGAATAGCCAAAACGGTACGAGAACACACAGCCAACAATACACCACAGTACATACAATTAACAATCAATGTCGAAGCCCCGAACGAAGGGAACGGTAGGCTTATATAACTCTCAGGAGACCACGCAACAGGTGTAAAAGCTTAACCAGAAACTCCCCCAACTCAGCAGGGCGGAGCAAGCATCTACCAACAGGGCAGCGCCCTCGCGTGGCCACCAAGGAAAACGACCGCATGGGACAACAGGGTCCAAAACCATGACAGTTACACAATTAATTCACAATTAATTTTAATGCCATTCTCTGCACGTGCGCTGCATGTTCTCTGTTTCCCCTGCTGTAAGTCGCACGTTTCACGGTCTTCCTGGGAAAGTGGATTGTTTTAAAGGATTACGCTACAAGTAAAACAGGTTGGTCACATTTCCATAAACAGGACATTATTAAACAAGGGGAAATATGCGTGAACATATGGGTTGCGAACCTGACAGCTTTATTGTAGGCTATTTAGTGTCATCATTAAGACAAAATAACGGTATGTATGTTATTAATCAATATTAGCCTACTATGCAGGTAGCCTAATGAACTTTGGATGAAGCTTGAACTTCGAGAACTCCATGAGAACAGCCTCTTGGAATTGATGTTTGACACTTTCATTGCATAATCAAACGAAATTCACTGAACAAGCAGGCTAATTTGGCGTTTTCTAAGGTGAGACTGAAGCCATTGATAGCTTATTCTCAGCTGTTGCAGGTCCTTTTAACGAAATTTAACCGCATATATTTTGTAAAATAACAGACCTGTCTGGAATTACCGGGAACTCATAGGCTAATGGTTAGTCCGAATAATATTGATCATGCTCCATTTAGCCTATTCCTTGATCACACTAAACACGCACGAGCATGTCTGTTTCGCCATCAAGCAATCCGCCAAGGTGGAAAAGCAGGCTTTTAAAGGGAATGGGATATGACATTTTGATTGGTTTATTGCATGTCACGCCCAAGACACACCTATAATTAATGAGGAGATTAGGTTCAGCCCAGTTGCACCTTGCGCCGTGCTTAGCGCCAAAAAAACACGCCGTTAAAATAGCAAAAGTGGACTAGGACACGCCCAAAATGGACTTTACGCCATGCGCTTAGACTAAGCGCCAAGATCGCCAAGATAGGGCCCAGGGGATGTTAACGCCATTTTTTTTGTATTTAAAAGTGCACATGCGAACCGACACAAACAGAACCTCCTGTAACAAAGTGCACTGTGGTGAACCCTGTGGCCTTAAGCAACCTGTTTCCCCTAATCCCTGGGGCCTGGGCCTGGTGTACAGCCAGACCCATTGTTCTGTGTACAGTGCATTTATCTTTCATGAAGGGAGCAAGTGATCTTCACAGTATATTAGATGAAACAACTCAGATCATCTGTCAACGGTACTCTTATTGCTGTTTCCCTCTCTGCAGGGACTTCGGCGCTCCTTCCATCCTTCTTGGATTCTCATGTTGCTAGGCAACGCAGCCAGGGGACACGGCTGCCAGAGTGACTTGTATACTCCGCCAAACTGTTTAACGGCAGGAGGGTCTCTTGCTGTTGAGACAGATTTGGCGTTCGAGGTCATGGCTGTTGGGAATGTTGTCGCTCAGGCACACGAATGAAAGCCAAAATTCGTCTAGCATACCAAAGGCACAAAAAAAAAAGCACTCGACAATCATTGGTTCAAAATTGGAAAGTGAAAAACCTTGCTCTCCTCACTCAACAAGCTTCAGTGTAAGATCACTGGAGATGCAGAACTACACACTGGAATTTAGCATGACGTTAACCTAAAGTAACTTACCGTCATTCTCCGTAGACCTCCTGAACCCATTACAATTGTGCCATTTAGGTGTCTATCTGCCAGTGCATTATACAAAGTACTGTTTATTACATACCCTGCATATGATATTTTTATTTTGCAGTTAAATTTGTGTCAGAAATGTACTAGCTTGTGTACCAAAGCAAGAGCATCTTAGAATACCCAGTATCAAAGTAAATAACCACCAAACTACCATACACAAGCTGACAATATCAATCATATACATACACTGCCTGGCCAAAAAAAAAGTCGCACACTCTAATATTTCGTTGGACCGCCTTTAGCTTTGATTACGGCGCGCATTCGTCGTGGCATTCTTTCGATAACCTAATGCAACGTCATAACATTTATTTCCGTCCAGAGTTGCATTCATTTTTGGCCGAGATCTTGTATTGATGACAGGATAGTCTAACCACTCCGTAAAGTCTTCTCCAGCACATCCCAAAGACTTTCAATGGGGTTAAGGTCAGGACTCTGGTGGCCAATTCATGTGTGAAAATGATTCCTCATGCTCCCTGAACCACTCTTTCACAATTTGAGCCCGATGAATCTTGGCATTGTCGTCCTGGAATATGCCCATTGATGGGATAACCTGGTCATTCAGTACATTCAGGCACTCAGGTGACTTCATTTTATTGCTGCATAACGTTGCTGAGCCTAGACCTGACCAATTGAAGCAACCCCAGATCATAACACTGCCTCCAGAGGCTTGTACAGTGGGCACTATGCATGACGGGTGCAACGGCGACTTTTTTTTTGGCCAGGCAGTGTATATCATACACATAGCAACAAATAAATACCCTTACAGGCATTCCTCCATCACACTAATATGCACGCAGCATCTACTAATGAGCTACATGTGCACATTTAACCTATACTCATATGGTGCATACAGTAACTCATATAAGCAACATTAACACACAGCAAGGGTATTTTATGAAGCATTATGCTTAACGAGTTATTATGTGCCACTATAATTACACCAATGAACTGGACTGGTAAGAATCTGGGTGCTTTTCGGATAAGCAAGGCGACACTGAAAAGGTGCACGTTTACGTTGCAAAAATATATTCAGCGCAGAACATCATGTTGATACCATGACGACCATGTTCTAATAATAACCTCATGTGAGAGGGACGCTATGAGAGTTTATGGATGTGTGATAAACACATTTTCTGACCTAGGACAAGGATAAGTATTCAAACATCTACAGACCAGATGTGCAATATTGAATGATGCTTTCAAATGAGTTGAAGAGAAAAAAAAAGACAAAAAAAGAAAGAAACTTATATATATATAATAAGCATACATGTTTTAATATTATTAATCATAATAAACCAATATATAATCACTTCATAATACCTTATTTGACACTACGTTATAGCTTGACAGTCCATGTGTTTTCCAATGGCGGTATCCCGACGGACTAATTGAATTCATATTGGGTCAGCTCGGTGACCAGCAGCAGTAAATTAAACAGTTAATTTTGCCATTGGTTTATAAATCAGCTCAGCACAGCTTCTTCCATTTCAAAGACTAGCTTTTGATTATCCAAGGCTTCTCCATATCAGATAAAAGGCCTCCTCGCTCATCTTTCCCATTGCCTCAATACTCATTATCTCCTTCCTCTGAGCAAATGATGTAATTGAACTTGAATACCCCTTGTAAAAACAGCATTACTTTGTCACTGAATATGCTTCAGTCACATCGGTATACAATTAAATTTGGATAAATATGGGAAAAGTGAAGTAGGCATAAGCACAAAAGTACAGTTTTCAAAGGAGGTTGTTTGGTTATTTTCGTTCAGTGGCGAAAACATGACCAAATTCTTCAGATCAAGTGTTCCTTACTTTAAATGCCTTTTTCAGATTAACAAACTACCTCAGAACGCATGCAAAAAAACCACGCAAAACTATTATGTATAAGGCAATCATCTGATGTTGAGACTGCAAAGGCTTCATGTCATGTACTGTTTGACTGAAAAACGGGTAATTGGGGAGAATTATTGATTTTCATGCTCTAACAACACAAAGTAAAATAAATGATTCATGTTCAAAATTGCAAGGAGTATGTCATCTGTAACAACTGCCACGTGTGTCAGAGCTATAGAGCTATGCATTAGCTGGGCTGACAATGCTTAATGTAATTACTATGTAAAGGCACTGTAATTACATGTGTGAGTATAAACAGGGGAAATGTGCAGATTTAATACAGCCGGTGCTATTTCTTTCATTCATTTGGCAAAAGGCTTTTCATGAGCACATCAGGATGACGTGAATCAATATTTTATTAGCACACACATCCTGTTTAAGCAAGTTAAACACAGCAAGTTAACACCCACTTAATGAAACCTGTTAGCACGCTGTGAGTGCACTAATAAGCGTATGTCAGTACACACTGTGATCGCTGTAACCACACACACCCATAACGAAAGCACGTCTTGAACATTCAGGTAATTACTGCGCTTCGCGGTGGAAATCGCCCGCACTGATGATACAGCGGGTCAATAACACACCATCACCCAGACGTCAGGATTTACGGGCCGGTGAGGGTCAGCATTTTGGCGGCAGCCGGATGCGGCGGTGAGGTGATCTGTCTGAGAGGCGAGGGCACCCTGACCTTTCTCTCTGTGCGCTGGTCTCAACAGAGAGACTGTCCCGCTGTCTCAACTGAGGCCAGCGGCGTGGGGGAGAGGGGGGAGCGGTGTGCGAGCGAGGAGAGAGAGAGAAAAGAGAGAGGGGGGGGGCGGCGTGCGAGCGAGCAAGAGAGAGAAAGAGAGTGAGAGAGGAGGGCGAGATGAGAGAGCGAGCGAGAGTGAGAAGAGCGAGCGAGAGGGCGAGAGAGCGAGAGAGAGGAGGGCGAGAGAGAGAGAGAGGGCGAGAGAGAGAGAGAGGAGCGAGCGAGCGAGAGAGGGCGAGAGAGAGCGAGCGAGGAGGGTGAGAGAGAGAGAGGGAGGGAGAGAGAAAGAGAGAGAGAGAGAGAGAGAGAGAGAGGGAGGGAGAGAGAAAAGAGAGAGAGAGAGAGAGGGAGGGAGAGAGAAAGAGAGAGAGAGAGAGAGGGAGGGGAGAGAGAAAGAGAGAGAGAGAGAGGGAGGGAGAGAGAAAGAGAGAGAGAGAGAGAGAGAGAGGGAGAGAGAAAGAGAGAGAGAGAGAGGGAGGGAGAGAGAAAGAGAGAGAGAGAGGGCGATGTGATGTTAATTGCTTTGGATGGAGCAGCCACTGCGCCCTGTGGAAAATATATTTATTAAACCCTCTGCATTGGTATACGTCACAGGCTGCTGTTGCACCGACACACACAGCTTCTATGACTCACAGCGGGGAAGTGTGTTTTCCAGTGGATCACATCTGCCCATGACAGACTGATTTGAACACCGTTGCTCCCGCATTTCCATGCAGCGGACTGCAGGAGGCACAGCATCTTGAGCATGGCACGGTGGTGTACTTTAGGGGCTGATTAGTAGGGGCTGATTTATGCACACATACAGTAGGAGCTGATTTATGCACGCGTGCAGTAGGAGCTGATTTATGCACGCGTGCAGTAGGAGCTGATTTATGCACGCGTGCAGTAGGAGCTGATTTATGCACGCGTGCAGTAGGAGCTGATTTATGCACACGTGCAGTAGGAGGCTGATTTATGCACGCGTGCAATAGGAGCTGATTTATGCATGCGTGCAGTAGGAGCTGATTTATGCATGCGTGCAGTAGGAGCTGATTTCTGCACACGTTGCAGTAGGAGCTGATTTATGCACGCGTGCAATAGGAGCTGATTTATGCACGCGTGCAGTAGGAGCTGATTTATGCATGCGTGCAGTAGGAGCTGATTTCTGCACGTGTGCAGTAGGGGCTGATTTATGCACGTGTGCAGTAGGAGCTGATTTATGCACACGTGCAGTAGGAGCTGATTTATGCACGCGTGCAGTAGGAGCTGATTTATGCACGCGTGCAGTAGGGGCTGATTTATGCACGCGTGCAGTAGGAGCTGATTTATGCACGTGTGCAGTAGGAGCTGATTTATGCATGCGTGCAGTAGGAGCTGATTTCTGCACGTGTGCAGTAGGAGCTGATTTATGCACGCGTGCAGTAGGAGCTGATTTATGCACGTGTGCAGTAGAAGCTGATTTATGCATGCGTGCAGTAGGAGCTGATTTCTGCACGTGTGCAGTAGGAGCTGATTTATGCACACGTGCAGTAGGAGCTGATTTATGCACACGTGCAGTAGGAGCTGACTTATGTACGCGTGTAGTAGGAGCTGATTTATGCACGTGCATAAATCAGCCCCTAGTGATTTCTGCATGCGTGGAGTAGGAGCTGATTTCTGCATGTGTGCAGTAGGGGCTGATTTATGCATGTGTGCAAGAGGGGCTGATTTATGCACGGTGTGCAGTAGGGGCTGATTTATGCATGCGTGCAGTAGGGCTGATTTATGCACACGTGCAGTAGGAGCTGATTTATGCACACGTGCAGTAGGAGCTGATTTCTGCACGTGTGCAGTAGGGGCTGATTTATGCACACGTGCAGTAGGGGCTGATTTATGCACGCGTGCAGTAGGAGCTGATTTATGCACGCGTGCAGTTTGGAGCTGATTTATGCACGCGTGCAGTTGGAGCTGATTTATGCACGTGTGCAGTAGGAGCTGATTTATGCACGTGTGCAGTAGGAGCTGATTTATGCACGCGTGCAGTAGGGGCTGATTTATGCACGCGTGCAGTAGGGGCTGATTTCTGCATGCTTTGCAGTAGGAGCTGATTTATGCACGTTGTGCAGTAGGGGCTGATTTCTGCACGCGTGCAGTAGGGGCTGATTTATGCACGTGTGCAGTAGGAGCTGATTTATTCATGTGTGCAGTAGGAGCTGATTTCTGCACGCGTGCAATAGGAGCTGATTTCTGCACGCGTGGAGTAGGAGCTGATTTCTGCACGTGTGCAGTAGGGGCTGATTTCTGCACGTGTGCAGTAGGGGCTGATTTATGCATGTGTGCAAGAGGGGCTGATTTATGCACGTGTGCAGTAGGGGCTGATTTATGCACGTGTGCAGTAGGAGCTGATTTATGCATGCGTGCAGTAGGAGCTGATTCATGCACGTGTGCAGTAGGAGCTGATTTATGCATGCGTGCAGTAGGGGCTGATTTATGCACGCGTGCAGTAGGGGCTGATTTATGCATGCATGCAGTAGGATGCTGATTTATGCACGCCTGCAGTAGGGGCTGATTTATGCACGCGTGCAGTAGGTTGCTGATTTATGCACGTGTGCAGTAGGAGCTGATTTATGCATGCGTTCCGTAGGGGCTGATTTATGCACACGTGCAGTAGAGCTGATTCATGCACGTGTGCAGTAGGAGCTGATTTATGCATGCGTGCAGTAGGGGCTGATTTATGCACGCGTGCAGTAGGGGCTGATTTATGCACGCGTTCCGTAGGGGCTGATTTATACACACGTGCAGTAGAGCTGATTCATGCACGTGTGCAGTAGGAGCTGAATTATGCACTTGTGCAGTAGGAGCTGATTTATGCACGCGTTCCGTAGGGGCTGATTTATGCACACGTGCAGTAGAGCTGATTCATGCACGTGTGCAGTAGGAGCTGATTTATGCACGCGTGCAGTAGGGGCTGATTTATGCACGCGTGCAGTAGGATGCTGATTTATGCACGTGTGCAGTAGGAGCTGATTTATGCACTCGTGCAGTAGGAGCTGATTTATGCACGCGTTACGTAGGGGCTGATTTATGCACACGTGCAGTAGAGCTGATTCATGCACATGTGCAGTAGGAGCTGATTTATGCATGCGTGCAGTAGGAGCTGATTTATGCACGCGTGCAGTAGGGGCTGATTTCTGCACGTGTGCAGTAGGGGCTGATTTATGCACGTGTACAGTAGGGGCTGATTTCTGCATGCGTGCAGTAGGAGCTGATTTATGCACGTGTGCAGTAGGGGCTGATTTATGCATGTGTGCAGTAGGAGCTGATTTATGCACATGTGCAGTAGGAGCTGATTTATGCATGTGTGCAGTAGGAGCTGATTTCTGCACGCGTGCAATAGGAGCTGATTTCTACATGTGTGCAGTAGGGGCTGATTTATGCATGTGTGCAAGAGGGGCTGATTTATGCATGTGTGCAGGAGGGGCTGATTTATGCACATGTGCAGTAGGGGCTGATTTATGCACGTGTGCAGTAGGAGCTGATTTATGCATGCGTGCAGTAGGAGCTGATTCATGCACGTGTGCAGTAGGGGCTGATTTATGCATGCGTGCAGTAGGGGCTGATTTATGCATGCGTGCAGTAGGAGCTGATTCATGCATGCGTGCAGTAGGGGCTGATTTATGCACGTGTGCAGTAGGAGCTGATTTATGCATGCGTGCAGTAGGAGCTGATTTATGCACGCGTTCCGTAGGGGCTGATTTATGCACTCGTGCAGTAGGAGCTGATTTTTGCACGCGTTCCGTAGGGGCTGATTTATGCACACGTGCAGTAGAGCTGATTCATGCACGTGTGCAGTAGGAGCTGATTTATGCATGCGTGCAGTAGGGGCTGATTTATGCACGTGTGCAGTAGGGGCTGATTTATGCACGTGTGCAGTAGGGGCTGATTTATGCATGTGTGCAGTAGTTATGCACATGTGCAGTAGGAGCTGATTTATGCATATGTGCAGTAGGAGCTGATTTCTGCACGCGTGGAGTAGGAGCTGATTTCTGCATGTGTTCAGTAGGGGCTGATTTATGCATGTGTGCGAGAGGGGCTGATTCATGCACGTGTGCAGTAGGGGCTGATTTATGCATGCGTGCAGTAGGAGCTGATTCATGCACGTGTGCAGTAGGAGCTGATTTATGCATGAGTGCAGTAGGGGCTGATTTATGCACGCGTGCAGTAGGGGCTGATTTATGCACGCATGCAGTAGGATGCTGATTTATGCACGTGTGCAGTAGGAGCTGATTTATGCACTCGTGCAGTAGAAGCTGATTTATGCATGCGTTCCGTAGGGGCTGATTTATGCACACGTGCAGTAGAGCTGATTCATGCACGTGTGCATTAGGAGCTGATTTATGCACTCGTGCAGTAGGAGCTGATTTATGCATGCGTTCCTTAGGGGCTGATTTATGCACTCGTGCAGTAGGAGCTGATTTATGCACGCGTTCCGTAGGGGCTGATTTATGCACACGTGCAGTAGAGCTGATTCATGCACGTGTGCAGTAGGAGCTGATTTATGCATGCGTGCAGTAGGGGCTGATTTATGCACGTGTGCAGTAGGGGCTGATTTATGCACGTGTGTAGTAGGGGCTGATTTCTGCATGCATGCAGTAGGAGCTGATTTATGCACGTGTGCAGTAGGGGCTGATTTATGCACGTGTGCAGTAGGGGCTGATTTATGCACGTGTGCAGTAGGAGCTGATTTATGCACATGTGCAGTAGGAGCTGATTTATGCATGTGTACAGCAGGAGCTTATTTCTGCACGCGTGCAGTAGGAGCTGATTTCTGTACACGTGGAGTAGGAGCTGATTTCTGCATGTGTGCAGTAGGGGCTGGTTTATGCATGTGTGCGAGAGGGGCTGATTTATGCACGTGTGCAGTAGGGGCTGATTTATGCATGCGTGCAGTAGGGGCTGATTTATGCATGTGTGCGAGAGGGGCTGATTTATGCACGTGTGCAGTAGGAGCTGATTTATGCATGCGTGCAGTAGGAGCTGATTCATGCACGTGTGCAGTAGGAGCTGATTTATGCACTCGTGCAGTAGGAGCTGATTTATGCACGCGTTCATTAGGGGCTGATTTATGCACACGTGCAGTAGAGCTGATTCATGCACGTGTGCAGTAGGAGCTGATTTATGCACACGTGCAGTAGGGGCTGATTTATGCACGCGTGCAGTAGGATGCTGATTTATGCACGTGTGCAGTAGGAGCTGATTTATGCACTCGTGCAGTAGGAGCTGATTTATGCACGCGTTCCGTAGGGGCTGATTTATGCACACGTGCAGTAGAGCTGATTCATGCACGTGTGCAGTAGGAGCTGATTTATGCATGCGTGCAGTAGGGGCTGATTTATGCACGCATGCAGTAGGGTGCTGATTTATGCACGCGTGCAGTAGGGGCTGATTTATGCACCCGTGCAGTAGGATGCTGATTTATGCACGTGTGCAGTAGGAGCTGATTTATGCACTCGTGCAGTAGGAGCTGATTTATGCACGCGTTCCGTAGGGGCTGATTTATCCACACGTGCAGTAGAGCTGATTTATGCACACGTGCAGTAGGAGTTTATTCATGCACGCGTGCAATAGGAGCTGATTTCTGCACACGTGCAGCAGGAGTTTATTTATGCACACGTGCAGTAGGAGCTGATTTCTGCACGTGTGCAGTAGGAGTGCGTCACATTCTGAGGCCGATGTCAAAACCCACGTCCAGCACCGTCGTGCCCTGGCTATTAACAAAGCACAACTTGGAACAAAATGACATGTACAACCCCCCAAAGTGTAAATTATAAAAAATATCCCCTGATCCTATGTCTCCATCTCTACCATGAATTAAGCTTAATTGCATATGATATGGTGCACCCAATAAATTGTTTGAGAAGACTGTATATTGCTCAGTTGATTACTGAATGCGGATGGACCTGTCTGTCTGTGTTTATCACTTCAGGCTTAAAAAATATTTTTATATAATCTTGATATAAGTAATGTGTTACTGATTTCAAAGAGAATATGATTTCATTCCTTAATTTTGTGGATTGCTGAACTCTGTAATCTATGTTTGTGAAAAAAAACCTCTTGATTGTAATTGTGAAATGAAGCTAAGAAAACATAAATCTTTGAATTCATTTATTTTAAACACACATGCATGCACCGGCACACACACACAAACACACACACACACACATATCCTTCAACGGAAGATAACCACCGTCAAACGAGGATAACCACAGGTTTTTACAAAACTTATAAAAGATGGTGATTATATTAAAAACAGCATTTCTAATGTATGTTTACAGTGACAGGAATACTGAAGCATTACATAAAAGGTACACTTCTCAGAAGAAGGATAAATACTTATTTTTAGTGTTGATGTAATGAGGCGTGACGTGTGAGGTGGGAGGAGCCAAACGCAGCAAGGGGATTCTTTAAGCCCTAAGGCCACTAAGGCGGGAAACCCCACAGATAAGGGAGGAGACAATACAACGAACACGCCTACAGACGCTACCAACCGGCTCACTGTCACACGCCAATAAGTAGAAGCGTAAGGACAGGTCTCTGAATAGCCAGAAATAATACACGCCCTGTCTCGGTAACGAGACACATAAGAACGGGCGAGTAGCGTAAAGGCACAAATAAATACAGTCAACAAATACTGCAAAATGATACAGTTGTTTATGAGGAGGCGAAAAGGAACGGAGATATAACGTTCCAAGGCTATTCTCAGACTCGCAGTCAAACACAAACATGTCCACAACATCGCCCAATCTTCCCCAAAGGAAGACATGCACCGAAAGACGAAACAGAACCATAGTTCCAAACAAAATCGTCAAACTCCATGTACGGAGACAGGTACCAAAAGGAACGAACAGGACAGGCAGCACCGGACAGTTACCGGCTAAAAGACCAAAACGAGTTAGCAGAAAATAAACGCCCTGCCTCTCCATGCTGAGGAATATAACGAGGCGAACAGGAACAGAGATTTAACGTTCCATGGCTAGTTTAATAGGCTCGCAGTCAAATGCAGAAAACAAAGGGGTAAACGCCCGATCTCCCAGGGGGGAGAAACATTTTACAGGCGAGCCGACGGAGCACCGTCGTCCCATAACTTTACTATCCAAATTGACTAACGCAAGCTTAATTGAAAACACACGCCCTAGCCTCTCAGTAAAGAATATGTAACGAGGCGAAGGAACAGAGAGCTAACGTTCCGAGGCTATTTTTGGAAACACGCAGTCACACACAAACATGTCCACAACATCGCCCAAGCTCCATACGAGGAGAAACATACCCGGAGAACGAACAGAACAATAGTCCCGAACAAAATCGTCCCGCAGGTAAAAAAGGCGAACAGGACAGCTGCAACAACGGACCAATGCAAACTTAATAGAAAATAGCAAGCACTGCCTCTCAATATAATATAAAACCCTGACTCACAACAAAGGGGAACGTAGTCCACGAGAAGGAGACAAAACAGGGAACAAACGTACCGAAGCTACTAACTGGCTCACAGTAAACACGGAAATGAGTAGAAGCAAAACGCCAGGTCTCTCAGTAAGAAAAACCAATCCAAGGCGAAAATGGAACAAATAACTTCTACTCTATACTTCTACGAGCTAAGTAACTAAGTAGAAGCGAAACGCCTGATCTCCCTATGGGAAGACATGTACTGAAGGGCGAACAGAACTACAGTTCCGAACAGAATCGCCCAAAACTCCATATACGGAGAAAAGCACAAAAAGACGAAATAGAGCAGAGATCCGTGGTCCCATACTTCTACGAGATAAGTAACTAAAGAGCCAGCAAGAAATAAGCCCTGCCTCAGAAATGAGACGTAAAAATAGGCGAGTAGCCCAAATGGTACGAATAACTCACAGCCAACAAAACACCACAGTACAAAACAATAAACAAACAATCTCGAAGCCCCGAACGAAGGAAACGGTAGGCTTAAATATCTCTCAAGGTGACCACGCACAGGTGTGGACGATAACAGAAGCTCCGCAATCCAAGCAGGGCGGAGCAAGCATCCACCAAAAGGGCAGCGTCCTCGCGTGGCCACCAAGGAAAACGACCGCATAGGGAAAAGGGTTAAAAACCATGACAGTTGAGGGATGTTTATTAGTCTGTGGCACAGTGGTTTAGGGCTCCTGCACCACAGTTACAACCAGCAAAGTGTCGCCTGGAAGTGGGGTGCGCATATTAACAAGCTTTCATTCACAGCTCATATCCTTCCTGTTCCACCATGTGAAACCCACAAATCATCCGCGATCGCCAGCATTCGTTATTATTTCCCTTCATGCCCTCCCCCAGACACATTACCTTATTTGTCATCATATTCACTTTTATTTGTGTGTAGATCTTTATTTATTCTGTGTCTTTTAGCATAGCACGTCAGAATATGTCCCTATATTGTAGAAAATGTATGAAGAAAATATTATCTCTTTAAGGCTTATTTAATGGCAAACACACACACACGCACACACACAAACACACATGCACGCACACACACACACACACACACACACACACACACACACACACACACACACACACACACACACACACACACACACACACACACACACACACACACACACACACACACACACACACACACACACACACACACACACACATGCCTGTTACCTGTTCACTGTCCTCTTCATCACTACTGAGTTTGAGGTCATCCTCCAGCATTCTGTGGGGGAGCAAACACAACGCATCAATCAATCCCAAGATAGCAGCAAGCGCCCAGCGACGCTCGAAGAACATAAACATCTCTTGGAGCCAATGTCCTTGTTGACACGGGCAGTCACACAACGGATAAAACCTTGTTTCTTTTTCATTCCATGATTGCTTTGTTCATAATAAAATTAGAGTTATTATGAGATGTCTATTTACCAACACAGAGCAATCTCCTTAACAATGAACATCGCTGAATGATTGGAGCCGACATCACACCAGTCGCCGCAGAGAAATACATGCCTATGACTCCACACATGTAAACCAGTGGAGCTTCTGAGGGCTGGTGATGTCATCTTTGTGTTTCTACCCAGAGATGTCATCAACGGTTATAAGGCGTACTGAGATCATCCTAAAATGCAGTCAGCTTGGGAACCCACGTCTCTGGGTAGAAACGCAAAGCCTTGTGTTGTAAATGTTCCCTGTGAGGAATTCCCCTCTGAACCTGGAAAAATAAAGAAGCCTTATGGAGAAGGAAATGTGTTTAAGGTTCACTATGACCTAAGTTCATAGACTGAGTGGAGCTTTGCACAAAAATACCAGTCATTACCTTTCTAATCATTTACAGATGTCAGGGAAAACCAGGCCACAGTAAGCACTGCAGGGAAAACCAGGCCACAGTAAGCACTGCAGGGAAAACCAGGCCACAGTAAGCACTGCAGGGAAAACCAGGCCACAGTAAGCACTGTAGGGAAAACCAGGCCACAGTAAGCACTGCAGGGAAAACCAGGCCACAGTAAGCCCTGCAGGGAAAACCAGGCCACAGTAAGCACTGTAGGGAAAACCAGGCCACAGTAAGCACTGCAGGGAAAACCAGGCCACAGTAAGCACTGCAGGGAAAACCAGGCCACAGTAAGCACTGCAGGGAAAACCAGGCCACAGTAAGCTAAGCACTGCAGGGAAAACCAGGCCACAGTAAGCACTGCAGGGAAAACCAGGCCACAGTAAGCACTGCAGGGAAAACCAGGCCACAGTAAGCACTGCAGGGAAAACCAGGCCACAGTAAGCACTGCAGGGAAAACCAGGCCACAGTAAGCACTGCAGGGAAAACCAGGCCACAGTAAGCACTGCAGGGAAAACCAGGCCACAGTAAGCACTGCAGGGAAAACCAGGCCACAGTAAGCACTGCAGGGAAAACCAGGCCACAGTAAGCACTGCAGGGAAAACCAGGCCACAGTAAGCACTGTAGGGAAAACCAGGCCACAGTAAGCACTGTAGGGAAAACCAGGCCACAGTAAGCACTGCAGGGAAAACCAGGCCACAGTAAGCACTGCAGGGAAAACCAGGCCACAGTAAGCACTGCAGGGAAAACCAGGCCACAGTAAGCACTGCAGGGAAAACCAGGCCACAGTAAGCACTGCAGGGAAAACCAGGCCACAGTAAGCACTGCAGGGAAAACCAGGCCACAGTAAGCACTGCAGGGAAAACCAGGCCACAGTAAGCACTGCAGGGAAAACCAGGCCACAGTAAGCACTGCAGGGAAAACCAGGCCACAGTAAGCACTGCAGGGAAAACCAGGCCACAGTAAGCACTGCAGGGAAAACCAGGCCACAGTAAGCACTGCAGGGAAAACCAGGCCACAGTAAGCACTGCAGGGAAAACCAGGCCACAGTAAGCCCTGCAGGGAAAACCAGGCCACAGTAAGCACTGCAGGGAAAACCAGGCCACAGTAAGCACTGCAGGGAAAACCAGGCCACAGTAAGCACTGCAGGGAAAACCAGGCCACAGTAAGCACTGCAGGGAAAACCAGGCCACAGTAAGCACTGCAGGGAAAACCAGGCCACAGTAAGCACTGCAGGGAAAACCAGGCCACAGTAAGCACTGCAGGGAAAACCAGGCCACAGTAAGCACTGTAGGGAAAACCAGGCCACAGTAAGCACTGCAGGGAAAACCAGGCCACAGTAAGCACTGTAGGGAAAACCAGGCCACAGTAAGCACTGCAGGGAAAACCAGGCCACAGTAAGCACTGCAGGCTAATTATTTGCTTCTGGAATCAAACTAAAGGTGCTCTGGCATGGTGGGATATTGGTGGGATATGCCTTTCTTTTTATTTGTTTGAGTTCGGCCATCAACGTCAATCCTGGAAACAGACTGATCAAATAAAAAAATAAGAAACCCTCACACAACTCATTTATTTTTATCTGAGGGGAATGAGCCAGTTAGTGTACAGAGAGACGCATGTATGAGCCAGTTAGTGTACAGAGAGACGCATGTATGAGCCAGTTAGTGTACAGAGAGACGCTTGTATGAGCCAGTTAGTGTACAGAGAGACGCATTTTTATGTCTCTGCCATGTTGGATCTCTCAACTGCAATCTCACCTCTACCCCTGTGGCAAAAGCAGCGGGTCAAAATAATTATTAAAAATATGTTCTTGGCTCTCTAATAAGGAGTCTCTGCTTCTCTGTGTCTCATTTAAGCAGTGATAACCATCTGACCCTCAATGAGATGGTACACTAAACATCCTCGGGGGATTTCTTGGGAAACCACAATTATTCAGGCACTACACCACTGATGGAGCCAACTCCTCCACACACCATACCACAGGATGGCTTTAATCAAGACAGTAAACCAGGCACTACACCACTGATGGAGTCAACTCCTCCACACACCATACCACAGGATGGCTTTAATCAAGACAGTAAACCAGGCTCTACACCACTGATGGAGCCAACTCCTCCACACACCATACCACAGGATGGCTTTAATCAAGACAGTAAACCAGGCACTACACCACTGATGGAGCCAACTCCTCCACACAGCATACCACAGGATGGCTTTAATCAAGACAGTAAACCAGGCACTACACCACTGATGGAGCCAACTCCTCCACACACCATACCACAGGATGGCTTTAATCAAGACAGTAAACCAGGCACTACACCACTGATGGAGCCAACTCCTCCACACACCATACCACAGGATGGCTTTAATCAAGACAGTAAACCAGGCTCTACACCACTGATGGAGTCAACTCCTCCACACACCATACCACAGGATGGCTTTAATCAAGACAGTAAACCAGGCACTACACCACTGATGGAGCCAACTCCTCCACACACCATACCACAGGATGGCTTTAATCAAGACAGTAAACCAGGCACTACACCACTGATGGAGCCAACTCCTCCACACACCATACCACAGGATGGCTTTAATCAAGACAGTAAACCAGGCACTACACCACTGATGGAGCCAACTCCTCCACACACCATACCACAGGATGGCTTTAATCAAGACAGTAAACCAGGCACTACACCACTGATGGAGCCAACTCCTCCACACACCATACCACAGGATGGCTTTAATCAAGACAGTAAACCAGGCACTACACCACTGATGGAGCCAACTCCTCCACACACCATACCACAGGATGGCTTTAATCAAGACAGTAAACCAGGCACTACACCACTGATGGAGCCAACTCCTCCACACACCATACCACAGGATGGCTTTAATCAAGACAGTAAACCAGGCACTACACCACTGATGGAGCCAACTCCTCCACACAGCATACCACAGGATGGCTTTAATCAAGACAGTAAACCAGGCACTACACCACTGATGGAGCCAACTCCTCCACACACCATACCACAGGATGGCTTTAATCAAGACAGTAAACCAGGCACTACACCACTGATGGAGCCAACTCCTCCACACACCATACCACAGGATGGCTTTAATCAAGACAGTAAACCAGGCACTACACCACTGATGGAGCCAACTCCTCCACACAACCATACCACAGGATGGCTTTAATCAAGACAGTAAACCAGGCACTACACCACTGATGGAGCCAACTCTTCCACACACCATAGGATGGCTTTAATCAAGACAGTAAACCAGGCACTACACCACTGATGGAGCCAACTCCTCCACACACCATACCACAGGATGGCTTTACTCAAGACAGTAAACCAGGCACTACACCACTGATGGAGCCAACTCCTCCACACACCATACCACAGGATGGCTTTAATCAAGACAGTAAACCAGGCACTACACCACTGATGGAGCCAACTCCTCCACACACCATACCACAGGATGGCTTTAATCAAGGCCTTACTCCAAATTTCATTGCAGACAAGTCATGTCTACGGTTACACCTGTCTGTGGTCATGGCTCAGACTGGTATGGGTTTAGAATCAAAAACTGTACTCATGCTTATGACTGATTCTAGTCTACATAGCAACGATAAGGAGGAAAAGGAGTCATATGATCTTTAAAACAATTAAAATACTTAACTTTTTAGTTGTTTTTCTGTTTAATTTGAAGACCCATATTTTTCACAAAAGCAGGAAGTACAGAAACTGTAACAGTTCTATTAAAATGTGTTGTTCTTCATTTTGAAGAAGAAAATAAGTGATTTTCAATTCTCTGTGAACTCTCTCAAAAGCCTGAAAATCTTATTTATAATTGGACGATTCAAAGGATCAGAATGCAAATGTTTTCAGTTTTTTAAAATTTAAATAATGCACTAAAAGAATCCGAGAAAGCATTTGGCATTGGGACCACGGACTGCACTAGTGATGCTTGCGTTTAATAATAAGAGGAATGTAAGGCAGTGTGTTTATTTTCACCAATCGGCTTATTCATCAACAACCACCTGTAAAAATACCTGCTGCAAATGACAAAGACGGTAACACTAAACTATAATACAATGCAAATTCAGCACTGTCTCTACACTGGCCAGAGCAGTATACTCCTGTGAACAGTAGCCTATATATTTAGTGCTGTGTCTGTGCATATGTTCATTTATTTCTTGGCCAGTACAGACTGCATATGTGCTGCGTTGCCTCAGTCTGGGCCAGTGAACACACTGCAGTAGCACAGACACTTTAGACTGAGGCTCAGGTTGGTAGTAAATCTAGCCAAGCTCACATACTGTAGTTCTCAGGAGGGTAATGATTGGATTATGTGGGGCCTCTAATTCGCTTATTGGGGTTTGCAGAGATTAGGTTGAGAGAATGGCTGAACTAAATGCTACTGTACTTTTGTGCTGTCCTGGGGAGGGGCTCGGGGGCCTGTAATGAGGACTGAGCGGGAGTCAGGCAAAGGACAGCACAGGAGCCTTTTTCTCAGCGTGTCCCTTGTTGCACTCAGCCGTATTTACATTCTGCGCTGAAACGGACTGGAGGAGTGGAGGGCTCACAGGGAGAATAAGCAAAGAAACGGATTAGAGCACGGATGAATGAATGAGTGAACGGACGCGTTTACCAGAGGCAGGTTAATCTGTTCATTCATTCATCCTGCGTCTGGCAAAAGAAGCGACGTCTTGCGCAGAGCAATGGGTAAACAGCGAGTACAGGTGCTGAATTTCATTATGTAAAGTCAACCACGGGGATTGGCAGCTGTGGAATTGGAAGAGAAATCTTAAATGACACTTGCGTTACTCAGGCGCTTTACTGGGAGCATCCTGGGAACAGCGTGGGTCCCAGGGGGGCAGAAGCTGGGAAAGGCGGGGTGTGAAGCACAGCTGAGGCATGGCCGCTCTGCCAGATAAAGTGTCTCCTGGCGTCGCTCAACCAATTAATCTAATTACAGCTGGTGGGAGAGGTAAACCCTGTGGTTATTACCCATTAGGTAACCTATAATCACTCCCACCGCCAACTTATTTCTACCTGTAGCCACCAGTTAGAAACGAACGGAAGCAGCATGGTGACCGATACAGACACAAGGGAGACACAAAGGGGCTCAAAATGTCATCCCAAAGGACCATAGGAGAGGGTTTTCTTTAGAACACCGCCCCCAAAGAAAAACAAAAAACATTAGTTTACAGTGGTGCTGCTGAATGAGGTGTTTACCTTGTGTTTCTGCTTTCTCTGAGCACCGACACACAAACACACACACACACACACACACACACACACGCACACACACTCCAACTTCTCATAAATATAAATGGGTGTTTTTCTTTAAAACTATGTTATTTCACAAAGTGAAACTTAATGCCTTTTGGAATGAGTGCACTGGTTATTGGAGATATAAAATTCTGGAAAAATTACATACATTTTGTGTTGCTGATAAATGTTTGTCTGGAGGTGCTGACATCGGCAAGGACAAACACAAATTTAATTCCTGGTTTTATTACCAGTTGAAACATAGTAATATAAATAATATATCTCCATGAATTCTGCCTGTGCCCTTAAAACTGCATTGTATGGCACTAGCCCAACAGAAACTCCAGGGAGAAGCAAAGGTATCATTCATATGAAGACACACTCTAAATTGTGTACTTTACATACAGTATACAGGAAATGCTGTGCATGTACACATTCCTATTTGCCAAACTGTGCCAAGATCAGGTGTTACAGTACACATGACACCATGGAAAAAAAACCTATATAGGTCAGCTCAATAAAGCAAGTTAAAGTTACTTACCTAACTGATCAATACACTGAAATATAGAATATTAAATAACATGTAAACAACTGCGACATGACTTTAGACCAGGTTTGTGTTGTTTTTAGCGCAAGCACTTTCTGCTGGCTCAAGATAGAAATACGCCAAAAATAATCCTGGCCACTCCACATTTTAAGACCAACATGCCCAGTTCACTTGCTATGGGCGCAACATCACTTGGTATTTAAATGACGTGAGCGCTAGGGGCTATAATGAACCCTGCGCCGGGTGTAAGATAGCAAAGACACTTGCGTTTGGGTTAGCACCGCTTAGCGCCGGGTGTAAGATAGCAAAGACACTTGCGTTTGGGTTAGCGCCGGGTGTAAGATAGGGCCCTTTGACTTCATTGTATTTGTCAGTTCTGAATCCTGTTGTATGATGGAAATTCATTGTGACACGACTTTGAACAACTATATACGATATGCTAATGTGAGAAATTGTAGTGTCTATGTTAACTGTAAAATGTACATTTTAACTCAGGTTGCAATATGATATATTTGAGTAAAGAAGCATTTCTTGACCAGGGCACAGTGTATTTGTGAAATAATAAATGAATAACTGACTTCTGAAAAACTTGACCTTAAAGGTACATTGCATATTTTAGAAATTGTATATTATAAAGAGAACGGACTCATAAATATTCTACATAACTGCACACATCTGCTAATGTTCCCTTGCTGGATGTTAAAACTATTTTTCATGTGTCAGACCATGAAAAATAGCACTGCTCCACCCAAACATCCCCCACTGCCAACTGCGATCACTAAAGCCACATCTCTGAGGTTCTTTTTTTAAAAGGACCACCATCAGTGGCAATTTGCCATTTAAGTGAAGTCCTCTGGGTTTTTTAGTTTGACAGCAATGGTTGCTTTTGTTAACAGGAGCCCTCAGCCCATTTAACTGAGCAGCATTACAGCTCCACAGTAGCTGCCCTCCCCTGTGAGAGCAGTCAGTGTTTCAGCAGCAGGACCCAGTGGGAGTGCATGGAGAAGAATGGAAGGGCAGGACACTCAGGGCTCTATCTTACACCCAGCGCTAAGCAGCGCTAACCTAAACGCAAGTGTCTTTGCTATCTTACACCCAGCGCTAAGCTAAACGCAAGTGTCTTTGCTATCTTACACCCAGCGTTGAGCGGCGCTAACCTAAACGCAAGTGTCTTTGCTATCTTACACCCGGCGCTAAGCGGCGGTAACCTAAACGCAAGTGTCTTTGCTATCTTACACCCAGTGCTAAGCGGCGGTAACCTAAACGCAAGTGTCTTTGCTATCTTACACCCAGCGTTGAGCGGCGGTAACCTAAACGCAAGTGTCTTTGCTATCTTACACCTGGCGCTAAGCGGCGCTAACCCAAACGCAAGTGCCTTTGCTATCTTACACCCGGCGCTAAGCGGCGCTAACCCAAACGCAAGTGCCTTTGCTATCTTACACCCAGCGTTGAGCGGCGCTAACCCAAACACAAGTGTCTTTGCTATCTTACACCCGGCGCTAAGCGGCGCTAACCTAAACGCAAGTGTCTTTGCTATCTTACACCCGGCGCTAAGCGGCGGTAACCCAAACACAAGAGTCTTTGCTATCTTACACTCGGCGCTAAGCAGCGCTAACCTAAACGCAAGTGTCTTTGCTATCTTACACCCGGCGCTAAGCGGCGGTAACCTAAACGCAAGTGTCTTTGCTATCTTACACCCAGTGCTAAGCGGCGCTAACCCAAACGCAAGTGCCTTTGCTATCTTACACCCGGCGCTAAGCGGCGCTAACCCAAACGCAAGTGCCTTTGCTATCTTACACCCAGCGTTGAGCGGCGCTAACCCAAACACAAGTGTCTTTGCTATCTTACACCGGCGCTAAGCGGCGCTAACCTAAACGCAAGTGTCTTTGCTATCTTACACCCGGCGCTAAGCGGCGGTAACCCAAACACAAGTGTCTTTGCTATCTTACACTCGGCGCTAAGCGGCGGTAACCCAAACACAAGTGTCTTTGCTATCTTACACTCGGCGCTAAGCAGCGCTAACCTAAACGCAAGTGCCTTTGCTATCTTACACCCAGCGTTGAGCGGCGCTAACCCAAACACAAGTGTCTTTGCTATCTTACACCGGCGCTAAGCGGCGCTAACCTAAACGCAAGTGTCTTTGCTATCTTACACCCGGCGCTAAGCGGCGGTAACCCAAACACAAGTGTCTTTGCTATCTTACACTCGGCGCTAAGCGGCGGTAACCCAAACACAAGTGTCTTTGCTATCTTACACTCGGCGCTAAGCAGCGCTAACCTAAACGCAAGTGTCTTTGCTATCTTACACCCAGTGCTAAGCGGCGGTAACCCAAACACAAGAGTCTTTGCTATCTTACACTCGGCGCTAAGCAGCGCTAACCTAAACGCAAGTGTCTTTGCTATCTTACACCCGGCGCTAAGCAGCGCTAACCTAAACGCAACTGTCTTTGCTATCTTACACTCGGCGCTAAGCAGCGCTAACCTAAACGCAAGTGTCTTTGCTATCTTACACCCGGCGCTAAGTGGCGGTAACCCAAACACAAGTGTCTTTGCTATCTTACACTCGGCGCTAAGCAGCGGTAACCCAAACACAAGTGTCTTTGCTATCTTACACTCGGCGCTAAGCAGCGCTAACCTAAACGCAAGTGTCTTTGCTATCTTACACTCAGCACTAAGCGTTTTTGCTGGGGTTCTGCCACAGCAGAGAACGCTGTTATATGTGTGAAATGTAAGAGAGCCCACTCCATCAACATCCAGGCGATGTGCGATGCTACGTGTAAGGTTACACATGTACTCGCAATTATCCTGGATCAAAGATTACATTGAAATAGGGATTCATATTTTTCCCAAAAATAAACATTTTCTCTCCCGGAATAGACGCACGTTGTCTCTGGAATTGCAAGAATGTGGGCTTGTTTTAATGAATTAAGCTACCAGTAAAAACGCGTTGGTCATATTTCCATAAGCAGGACAACATAAAACAAGGGAAAATATGCGTAAACCTATGGGTTCCCAACCTGACAGCTTTAGTGTATTTAGTGTCATTATTAAGGCAAAATAATGCTATTTATTTTAAACCCTAATGTGAAAGATTATTATTGTGTATATCAAAACATGTCATAATGGTTAGTCCGAATAATATTGATCATAATATGGATCCATATAGCCTATTCCTTGCTCACACTCTCCGCCAAGGTTGCCATATGTCATTACTCAAGCAACAAGCAAAGAAAGTTTTAAAAAGCAACTAAAATGGTTCCTTTTGGGTACAGGCATACACAATGTTTAATACTTTATATATAACATTTTGTAATATTTTGTTTTATGAAATATGCAGCTCAAAGTGGTTGGAGTCTGTGATAAATGCCACTGTAAGTGTGTGTAATATTGCTAATGTAATGAGGTGGGTGGGGTTGGGTAGGATGGGGTGGGGGTAAATTGAGTGATGTAATTGTATTTATTTATGTATTCATATATGTAAAGTGTAATGTATTATGTGTTGTATTTATGTAATTGCATGTAATTGAATGTAACTTTTTAATCTTCAAGGACCCCAGGAAGATTAGCTGGCGTTATGCGTCCGCTAATGGGGATCCAAAATAAAATAAAATAAAATAAAAATAAAATAAAAATGCAGGTGGCTTTTAAAGGGAATGTGATATGACATTTTGATTGGTTTATTGCATGTCACGCCCAAGACACACCTATAATTAATGAAGAGACTAAGTTCAGCCCATTTGCACCTTGCACCGTACTTAGCACTCAAATAACACGCCGTCTAACTAGCAAAAGTGGACTCGGACACGCCCTAAATGCACTTGCGTCACGCGTTTTAGACCAAACGGCAAGACCATCAAGATAGAGCCCTCAGTGTCTCCAGTGTCCGAAAGACTGTCCTGTCATGCCTGTGGCATTTACCATCCAAAAAAGGCATGGAGGCACCTTAATTACTTAATTGATTAATGGATTGAGTAAAAAACTCCATTAAAGGGATAGTTCGGAATTTTGGACATAATGTCATGATGTAGTTGATTGATGGAAACCATTTTCAGATAATTCCATGCTGTCCCTTCTTTTGGACATACACACGTTGCTAATGCTAGTGCAACTCTAAGGTACCTGCTAGCTATAGTTTAAACATAAGAAAATATTAAAACTTCTGCTTCCCTAATAAATCAGATTCATTACATTACATTGCAGGCATTTAGCAGACGCTCTTATCCAGAGCGACTTACAGAACTTCTTATTACATTTATCCAATTAATACAGCTGGATATACTGAAGCAAGTCAGGTTAAGTACCTTGCTCAAGGGTACAACGGCAGTGTCCTACCTGGGAATCAAACCTGCAACCTTTTGTTTACAACCATTATACTATTCAGTGCACTTCCTGTATTTTCAAGGAATGCGAGAACGTTTTAATATATTAATTATTTATGCATGTTCCCCGGCATAAAAATGAGCAGGTATTGCAGCTTTAAAACTGAGCGTGGAATTGTGGTATTGAGGTATACAGCTTGAAGTAACTTTAACTTTCCAGCTGTCAGCCTGTCTATCCGTCTCCAGTACAGGGAACCGCACTTAAGGACCTAGAGGCCTGGCAGAGAATAAACATGCTGTGCGTTTCCGTGTTTACTTCTGCTCGGCACGAATGCGAAAGAGCCGGCCATCGCCGACCCAAGACACTGCTTCGCTCCAGATCTGTCAGCGGAGCACTTGTCTGAGTAGTCAGTCAGGTGAGAGAGGGCCATACACACCCTCTCTTGCTTTCTGTGTGTGTGTGAGCCTCTGTTTGCTAGTGTGGATAAATGTGTGTGTGGGTTCATGTGTGTGTTTGCGTGTACCCGTGTGTATGTGAAACACACCCATTTACAGCTTTGCTGTACTGATAGCCAATTCAGCTCATAGCATTGACGCTCGATGGAATCTGATTTAGATTATTACAGCTATCAAGCAACAAAGCTGCCCACCCCCAAGACTGCATAGCTATGGCCAAGCAACATGCTAATCATGGTTTCGTTTTCTATTCTCACTCAAAGTCCAGTCTTGTGATGAAGAGAGAACTGGCCATAAAGCCAGTGGCATACAGATCTGATAATATTAATGCTATTCTTACTTTGAAATGAAGTTACGAAGAGGGGAAACGGTCAGCTTTTGAGCTCACATATGAGCAGAACTCAAAAGGCAATGTGCATAAACCTTGGACAAGTTAATGGTCAGGACACAGTCCAGAGCCAGGGGGACAACTTAGGCCTGTCACTACCAGAAATCAAACTGTATATTGTATAATATATTACTATTACTAATTATTAATATTACTATTACTGTGGTAATAGTGGGTTCTCTGGACCACTGTGAAAATTACCCATAAAGCCTAGATCTGAGCAATTTTATTGCCATACAGATCCACTGCGCAATCACTTCTGATACTTTCCATCTTTTCTCAGGTTCAATCACCCGTTTCTGTGTAATTACAAAACAAATGTGACAGTGAGTCTATAGCCCTGGCCTTTACCGTGTCTTGGAAAGGGCTCCTGAAGAAAACGGACCTGCCTGACAGAATGGACGGGACTTAAAGGGGTGATGCAGACGTTGGGTAGAAACTGCAAAGGGAACTGGGAGGGCTTTCTGGAAAGCCCCCTGCTAGCCTGCTAAAGCTTGCAGATAAAATGTGATTTAGACCTGTTTCGATACAATCAGTACCCCGCTAGGGAGGCGGACTGCTAGGCCACTCCTATTCATCTTCAGAGATGTCTCTTTTCCATGCTATGGTTTATTTAGATTGGCTGACAGCCATTTTAAAGTCACAACATAGTTTGAACTGCCTGGAACATCATGAATTAACTTAACGTTTTGTCCAGTTTAACTGCAAATGCCTCATATTTATCAGCCTGAGTAAGAAAACATATGAGTATTTCACTTAAAAGGCACAAGTTGTAAACAATATTTCTAAAAACAGAAACTGCAGCAAATATTTTTGTGACAAGTTATTGAATAAGGCCCAATGGACTTAATCCAGTCTGAAAGGTCATGAGAGGTTGTCAGTCCCTTTCTGCCTTGTGGAAACAGTATGGCTCATTGAGAGTGGTGAGCTGATTCCTCTTCCTTTAAATACTAGAGGCAAAGACTAACCTTTCTCTTCACTCGCCAAGTTCCACATATACACCCTCAAATTCATGACTAATTACTTCAAACAAATGGTAGTCTGATGTTTTTCTAATGCTCCTGAAATCTTGGGTTGATGTATTCTGCAGAATAATGTATATAATGTACAAACCATCGCTAACTGCCAATTAGGATGATGATGATGCAAATAAGTACTTGACGTTCATCTTTCTGACTGTCTTGTCTTCTCCAATATACATTATGTTAATGATCTTTGTTTACATTATACGGAAGAACGGCGTGTTTAAATTTATTAAACACGCAGGCTGTAAAATATGAGTTGCAATAAGGTTGTTCATAGCCACTCTGTGTTTGTGGCAATGGGTCTATTTGACTGTGACTAATGTCTGATCTGACGTCAAGTGCTAATCCTCTGCAGTTACAGTTACGCTGTGGGGCCCAAATATCTGCAGGTACTGAGCCGGTTTACAACCCACTGAAGCAGCAAGGTCTGCTCTGTACATAATTGGACAAGGAATTTTAAAAAAAATATCTCAGACACAGGCTAGAATTCTCTGCTCTTAAAGACTTTTTAAAATCAGTTATTTGTGCTGAGTGATGTCACGGTCACTCCCCTGTAGGAAGACGCATTTCCTTGTGGCATAGCGAGGCAGGCTATGGAGCATTTCCTTGTGGCATAGCGAGGCAGGCTATGGAGCATTCCCTTGTGGCATTGAGAGGCAGGCTATGGAGCATTCCCTTGTGGCATAGCGAGGCAGGCTATGGAGCATTCCCTTGTGGCATTGAGAGGCAGGCTATGGAGCATTCCCTTGTGGCATAGCGAGGCAGGCTACAGAGCATTCCCTTGTGGCATTGAGAGGCAGGCTACGGAGCATTCCCTTGTGGCATAGCGAGGCAGGCTACAGAGCATTCCCTTGTGGCATTGAGAGGCAGGCTACAGAGCATTCCCTTGTGGCATAGCGAGGCAGACTACGGAGCATTCCCTTGTGGCATTGAGAGGCAGGCTATGGAGCATTCCCTTGTGGCATTGAGAGGCAGGCTATGGAGCATTCCCTTGTGGCATTGAGAGGCAGGCTATGGAGCATTCCCTTGTGGCATTGAGAGGCAGGCTATGGAGCATTCCCTTGTGGCATTGAGAGGCAGGCTATGGAGCATTCCCTTGTGGCATAGCGAGGCAGGCTACAGAGCATTCCCTTGTGGCATTGAGAGGCAGGCTACAGAGCATTCCCTTGTGGCATAGCGAGGCAGGCTACAGAGCATTCCCTTGTGGCATTGAGAGGCAGGCTATGGAGCATTCCCTTGTGGCATAGCGAGGCAGGCTATGGAGCATTCCCTTGTGGCATTGAGAGGCAGGCTATGGAGCATTCCCTTGTGGCATTGAGAGGCAGGCTATGGAGCATTCCCTTGTGGCATAGCGAGGCAGGCTAAGGAGCATTCCCTTGTGGCATAGCGAGGCAGGCTACAGAGCATTCCCTTGTGGCATTGAGAGGCAGGCTATGGAGCATTCCCTTGTGGCATTGAGAGGCAGGCTATAGAGCATTCCCTTGTGGCATTGAGAGGCTGGCTATGGAGCATTCCCTTGTGGCATAGAGAGGCAGGCTATGGAGCATTCCCTTGTGGCATAGCGAGGCAGGCTATGGAGCATTCCCTTGTGGCATTGAGAGGCAGGCTATGGAGCATTCCCTTGTGGCATAGCGAGGCAGGCTAAGGAGCATTCCCTTGTGGCATAGCGAGGCAGGCTACAGAGCATTCCCTTGTGGCATTGAGAGGCAGGCTATGGAGCATTCCCTTGTGGCATTGAGAGGCAGGCTATGGAGCATTCCCTTGTGGCATTGAGAGGCAGGCTATGGAGCATTCCCTTGTGGCATAGCGAGGCAGGCTATGGAGCATTCCCTTGTGGCATTGAGAGGCAGGCTACAGAGTATTCCCTTGTGGCATTGAGAGGCAGGCTATGGAGCATTCCCTTGTGGCATAGCGAGGCAGGCTAAGGAGCATTCCCTTGTGGCATTGAGAGGCAGGCTATGGAGCATTCCCTTGTGGCATAGCGAGGCAGGCTATGGAGCATTCCCTTGTGGCATTGAGAGGCAGGTTACGGAGCATTCCCGCTGAATGTTTCTCAGAAGGAGCGGGGTATGCCATGGCCTTGCTAACCTCCTGTCCGAATTGACAAAAAATGGCTCCAGGTGCAAATGGAACCCAAATATAAGAGACTTGGCAGTTTAATTGTATGCCTTGGCCCTTCTGCCGAGGTAACACAAGCTATTCTTGACCCACAGCAGTGTCTCTGTGATGCTAGGGCTGGCCAGGCAGGTGTAAGAGGCACTGTGATTAAGCTGAGAGGACAGACAGGCAGACAGGGACAGGACACAGGCACTGACGAGGCTTGCTTTGAAACGACTTGCACACCGCAGCCAAACAATATACGTGTATCACAGACAGCACTCTCTGCTTTATCTACAGTAGATGAATTGAACTGCACAAGCCCAGTTTAGCTACAAACACAACTTTACATTTTGGGCTTTAAATGTAGAAATGCTACATCACCTTGTACTAAAAGTCTGTAATCACAATTTCAGACCGTTTCAGGATTCCTAATGTAGTTTGCACAAATATGCACATTCAAATAGGAACAACAGGGAAACAAATCATTAATCATGAAAAACACATGAAACCATTGTTATTTCATATTACAAATCATATCAAGTTAACAGCAGAAATGTGGTGTGGCCCAAGCATGGTGTTTACTGGCTGTAAGGTATCATTCAGCAGCTATCTCAGACAAAGTGAGCTTTTGACAAATGCGTGCTTTGAACAGACCTTTCCCAAAACACTTTAGGAATGACTCAATCATGTATGACTCACTACCTCAAAAATACAGGCAGGTGATTGGAGAAAACAAAAAAGGCAACATAGGTATAGCGAAAAAACAGCCTGTACATCACAAACAAGTGAGAAACTTCAGAGAGAGAGAGAGAGAGAGAAAACACAGCAAGCTTGCTCTATGCCACTCTCCGTCAGCCTACACAAGCTGTCTTTTTTTCTACAGTAGTTGGATACAGTTTATGTTCATTTGTTCATTGATATGACCTTCAGAGCTGCAGTCCAGACAATGATACATTGAAATATATATCTTTCACATTGTGTGATACATTGTTTCATCCAGAATGTGTTGCCAATGTCTTTGTAAACAAATAAATCTGACAGTCACCACCTCCACAACACTTCATTGTCATGGTTTTCAACCCTGTTTCCCCATGCGGTCGTTTTCCTCGGTGGCCACGCGAGGGCGCTGCCCTTTTGGTAGATGCTTGCTCCGCCCTGCTGAGTTGGCGGAGCTTCTGTTAAGCATTTACACCTGTTCGTAGTCACCTGAGTTATTTAAGCCTACCGTTTCCTTCGTTCGGGGCTTCGACATTAATTGTTTATTGTTTGTACTGTGGTGTTATTGTTGGTTGTGAGTTCTCGTACCATTTTGGCTACTCGCCTATTTTTAACGTCTCTTTGTTGAGGCAGGGCTCATTTCTTACTGGCTTGGTAGTTCATTATCTCGTAGAGGTTTGGGACCGTAAATCTCTGCTCTATTTTGCCTTTTTAGTGCTTTTTCTCCGTGTATGGAGTTTTTGGGCGATTCTGTTCGGAACATTAGTTCTGTTCGCCTTTTGGCACGTCTTCCCATAGGGAGATCAGGCGTTTCGCTTCTACTTAGTTCTTAGCTCGTAGAAGTATAGAGTAGTAGTTTCTCTGGTTCATTCTCGCCTGTTATTTGGTTTTCTTACTGAGAGACCTGGCGTTTTGCTTCTACTCAATTCCGTGTTACTGTGAGCCAGTAAGTAGCTTTGGTACGTATTTCCCTGTTTGGTCTCCTTCTCGTGGACTACGTTCCCCTTTGTTGTGAGTCAGGGTTTTATTTATATTGAGAGGCTGTCGTGCTATTTTGCGTTGGTCTTTGTTGTAGCTGTCCTCCGTCCTTTTTACCTACGGGACGATTTTGTTTCGGAACTATTGTTCTGTTCGTTTTCCGGGTGTGTTTCTCCTTGTGTGGAGTTTGGGCGAGGTTGTGGACATGTTTGTGTGACTGCGCGTAGCATGGTAACTTTAGCTCTCTGTTCCTTCGCTTCGTTACATTATTTTACTGAGAGGCTAGGGCGGTTGTTTCAATTTAAGTTTGCGTGAGTCTTTTGGATAGTAAGTTATGGGACGACGGTGCTCCGTCGGCTCACCTGTAAAATGTTTCTCCCTCCTGGGAGATCGGGTGTTTACCCAGGTTTGTTTGCTGCATTAGACTGCGTACTTATTTTACTAGCCATGGAACGTTAATTCTCTGTTCCTGTTCGCCTCGTTACATTTCACCTTACTGAGAGGCTAGGGCGGTTGTTCCAATTTAAGCTTGTGTTAGTCTATGGATAGTAAAGTTATGGGACGACGGTGCTCCGTCGGCTCACCTGTAAAATGTTTCTCTCTCCTGGGAGATCGGGTGTTTACCCCTTTGTTTTCTGCATTGGACTGCGAGCCTATTAATCCCGCCATGGAACGTTAAATCTTTGTTCCTGTTTCGCCTCATTATATTCCTTTTCATAGAGAGGCAGGGAGTTTATTTTCAGTTAATCTCGCTTTGGTCTAGCCGGTAAATGTCCGGTGCTGCCTGTCCTGCTCGTTCCTTTCGGTGCCTTTCTCCTTGCATGGAGTTTGGACGATTTTGTTTGGAACTGCTGTTCTTTTCGTCTTATGGCGCATGTTTTCCTATAGGGAAGATTGGGCGATGTTGTGGACACGTTTGAGTGTGACCGCGAGTCTGATAGCCACGGAACGTTATATCTGTTCCTTTCGCCTCCTCATACTATCGTATTATTTTGCAGTGTTTGTTTGTGTTTTATGTTTGTCTTTACGCTACTCGCCCGTTATTATGTGTCGTTACCGAGACAGGGCGCGTTTTATTTCTGGCTGTTCTGATCCCTGTCCTTGCGCTGTACTTGGCGTTTGACAGTTAGCCGGTTAGTAGCGTCTGTAGTGGTGTTTGTTGTTCCTTGTCTTGTCTCCTCCCTTATCTGCGGGTATCCCGCCTTAGTGGCCTAAGGGCTTAATGAATCCCCTTGCTGCGTTTGGCTCCTCCTTCCTCACACGTCACGCCCCATTACATTCATAATGCCAGACTTGGGCAAAAGCTCATCAGACCCTACACACCTACCAGATCCCTGCGTTCTGCCTCCTCAGGATGACTGGTACCCCCCCCCCCCCCCCACTTCATACTAGCACCCGGTCTCGACGTCTGTCTGTCCTGGCCCCACGGTGGTGGAATGAGCTCCCCGTGGAGGTCAGAACAACAGAAAGTCTGACCACCTTCAAGCGCAGATTGAAGACTCACCTCTTCAAGCTGCACCTCTCTCCACCCCTCCCTACCTCCTTGTGACCTCTTTTGATTGTGTTTTTCTGAATCCTTGTTTAAGTGGTTCAAGCTGCTAGTTTAATACTTAAGGTTATTTATTGGCTTACTGTTGTACACACCAATGATCAATGTCGTGTGCCCCCCCCCCCCCAAAAAAAATAAATAAATAAATCGTATTTACCTTTTAGGGTTGTTTTAACGCACTTGTTCCTAGTTTGAAAATGCACTAATGTACGTCGCTCTGGATAAGAGCGTCTGCCAAATGACTAAAATGTAAATGTAAATGTAATAATAGGAGTTCACAATTACCCAACATGTAACATCCACACTGTCTTATCAGAAGCTGACTAAGTTAACTAAAGTATACACAAACGTATTAGAAATGATGTTTTAATGCTGTAGACAGGTTTATCAGTGTTAATGACTTTCAATTCAATCAAAATGTTCTTAAAGCTGCAGTACGCATCTTTTTTCAATCAGATTTCCATGCAAAATCAATCGTGATCAATGGCCATGAAAACTGTGTAGCTAATAGGGAATCAACAAGATTTGGTGAGAAATTCATCACCGCAGATTATGTTCATGTTCTCTAAATTGCTTTTGTTTGGGAGCAGATCATTGTTTACACACAAAACCAGATTTCAGGGCATGCCCAAAGCCCCTCAGAGAGTGCAATCAAGTGACCTGCTCCTGGAGAGTCACTGGCATACTTGGTGTGAGAGCCAAAAACCGAGCGTACTATATCACACCCTCCCCAAACCGGACGCTACTTACCTTTATTTTTAAGTCAAAGTTAAGGACAAGTGATTGATTTAAACCAAGGCGATGTCTACAATTTACAATTTAGTACTTTAGCAGACAATTTAAAAGACGCACTTCAAATGTCTAAATAAAGCCTAAATAACTACTTGGCTTAATACTTAATGACAGGTATCAATCAGTGATGCAGAAATAAGCCACATTCTGCCTTTGTTTCTCAAAAGAAATCTAGAGCAGTGGCTGGATAAGAGGGAAGAGACCGCGTGCGTCTGTGTTTGTTTGCGTCTGTGTTTGTTTGCCATGGCGGTTTAGTTCCACTGGGAAATTTGAAGAATCTCAGAGGTGTTTGTTTTTTCTTTTTTTCTCCAGAAGAGCAAAAAAAGAAACAACGGTTTTTTCGCCCAGGGACTTTCAAACAATTAATTAAATGAATACTCACGACTTCTGTGGAAGCGACTTGGTTGCAGGCTTGTTGCTGGAAACATTGCACCTCTCTGCAGATAAATGATAAACAACAACAAAAGTGCCGCTGATTAAATACTGTCCAAGGGTTGATTTTTAATTGATTTTGATTTTGATTTGATTGATTTAGTTGATTTTTTCATGTGACATTATATTTTAACCGGAAATAACCACTGTTCCAGTACAAAACGAATATCGCATTACAAAATTCAACACCAATCAGGGATTACTAGTATGTTCATAGGGGGATAAAATGGAGGGAGACCTACTTTGGCCGTTGTATCCTGAGGTTATATGTTGTGAGTCCTGGGCACAAAGACAGAGTGTTTATTAGACACTGTGGAACACACAGGGAGGAAGTAGCAAGAAAACAAACAGGAAGGAAATCATGTCGCTGGAGGACCTAATTGATTTTATACTAATATAATTAGACAGAGCACACAAATCATGTGTCAGTATGTGGGAAGGGTAGGACACGTCTTTGTTAAATGATGGCACCATTAAATCAGGATTTATGGATGCTGCTTATTATTTAAAATGTCATTTAGGTCAAGCTATGGGATTCAATCCCATGCTCTAATAAGATAGAAATAATGGGGTTTAAGATAGAAATGAGACAACCTGGGAAACAAAGAAAGTCATGGCTCGGGTGGCGATGGGACAATTCATGTTAAACAAAATTTCTGGAATGACAATAAAATGATATGCTGCTGGAGTCATACTGCTCTATAACAAAGAGCACTAAAGGAGCAATACATTATATGCTACTGGAGTTATACTGCTCTATAAAGGAGAGCACTGAAGGAGCAATACATTATATGCTGCTGGAGACATACTGCTCTATAAAGGAGAGCACTAAAGGAGCAATACATTATATGCTACTGGAGACATACTGCTCTATAACGGAGAGCACTAAAGGAGCAATACATTATATGCTGCTGGAGTCATACTGCTCTATAACGGAGAGCACTAAAGGAGCAATACATTATATGCTGCTGGAGTCATACTGCTCTATAACGGAGAGCACTAAAGGAGCAATACATTATATGCTACTGGAGTTATACTGCTCTATAAAGGAGAGCACTAAAGGAGCAATACATTATATGCTGCTGGAGTTATACTGCTCTATAAAGGAGAGCACTAAAGGAGCAATACATTATATGCTGCTGGAGACATACTGCTCTATAACGCAGAGCACTAAAGGAGCAATACATTATATGCTGCTGGAGTCATACTGCTCTATAACGCAGAGCACTAAAGGATCAATACATTATATGCTACTGGAGTCATACTGCTCTATAACGCAGAGCACTAAAGGATCAATACATTATATGCTACTGGAGTCATACTGCTCTATAACGGAGAGCACTAAAGGAGCAATACATTATATGCTACTGGAGACATACTGCTCTATAACGGAGAGCACTAAAGGAGCAATACATTATATGCTACTGGAGACATACTGCTCTATAACGGAGAGCACTAAAGGAGCAATACATTATATGCTACTGGAGACATACTGCTCTATAACGGAGAGCACTAAAGGAGCAATACATTATATGCTACTGGAGACATACTGCTCTATAACGGAGAGCACTAAAGGAGCAATACATTATATGCCGCTGGAGTCATACTGCTCTATAACGCAGAGCACTAAAGGAGCAATACATTATATGCTGCTGGAGACATACTGCTCTATAACGGAGAGCACTAAAGGAGCAATACATGATATGCTGCTGGAGTCATACTGCTCTATAACAAAGAGCACTAAAGGAGCAATACATTATATGCTACTGGAGACATACTGCTCTATAACGGAGAGCACTGAAGGAGCAATAGATTATATGCTGCTGGAGTCATACTGCTCTATAACGGAGAGCACTAAAGGAGCAATACATTATATGCTACTGGAGACATACTGCTCTATAACGGAGAGCACTAAAGGAGCAATACATTATATGCTGCTGGAGACATACTGCTCTATAACGGAGAGCACTAAAGGAGCAATACATTATATGCTACTGGAGACATACTGCTCTATAACGGAGAGCACTGAAGGAGCAATACATTATATGCTGCTGGAGTCATACTGCTCTATAACGGAGAGCACTAAAGGAGCAATACATTATATGCTACTGGAGACATACTGCTCTATAACGGAGAGCACTAAAGGAGCAATACATTATATGCTACTGGAGACATACTGCTCTATAACGGAGAGCACTAAAGGAGCAATACATTATATGCTGCTGGAGTCATACTGCTCTATAACAAAGAGCACTAAAGGAGCAATACATTATATGCTACTGCAGACATACTGCTCTATAACGGAGAGCACTAAAGGAGCAATACATGATATGCTGCTGGAGACATACTGCTCTATAACGGAGAGCACTAAAGGAGCAATACATGATATGCTGCTGGAGTCATACTGCTCTATAACAAAGAGCACTAAAGGAGCAATACATTATATGCTACTGCAGACATACTGCTCTATAACGGAGAGCACTAAAGGAGCAATACATGATATGCTGCTGGAGACATACTGCTCTATAACGGAGAGCACTAAAGGAGCAATACATTATATGCTACTGGAGACATACTGCTCTATAACGGAGAGCACTAAAGGAGCAATACATGATATGCTGCTGGAGTCATACTGCTCTATAACAAAGAGCACTAAAGGAGCAATACATTATATGCTACTGCAGACATACTGCTCTATAACGGAGAGCACTAAAGGAGCAATACATGATATGCTGCTGGAGACATACTGCTCTATAACGGAGAGCACTAAAGGAGCAATACATGATATGCTGCTGGAGTCATACTGCTCTATAACAAAGAGCACTAAAGGAGCAATACATTATATGCTGCTGGAGACATACTGCTCTATAACGGAGAGCACTAAAGGAGCAATACATGATATGCTGCAGCATTACCGACCACTTGTTTACTTGCTTTGTGTTCCTAGGTCTAGTAAATTGCTAGTGTTTTGTGTTGCTAATCGCAAATAGATTCACCTGAGTGAATAAATAGCGTGTTTTGCATTCCTAGTTCAGAGTGCAAGCAGACCCGCGTCGTCAATCTACCGTCGGATAGGATTAAGTATCGTCTTTTTCATTTGGTTCAGCTGTGCGTTAGCTGATTGAACCGTTTGTAGTGTAGTCACGGTTTAGTTAATGTAAATTGCAGCATTACCGACCACTTGTTTACTTGCTTTGTGTTCCTAGGTCTAGTAAATTGCTAGTGTTTTGTGTTGCTAATCGCAAATAGATTCACCTGAGTGAATAAATAGCGTGTTTTGCATTCCTAGTTCAGAGTGCAAGCAGACCCGCGTCGTCAATCTACCGTCGGATAGGATTAAGTATCGTCTTTTTCATTTGGTTCAGCTGTGCGTTAGCTGATTGAACCGTTTGTAGTGTAGTCACGGTTTAGTTAATGTAAATTGCAGCATTACCGACCACTTGTTTACTTGCTTTGTGTTCCTAGGTCTAGTAAATTGCTAGTGTTTTGTGTTGCTAATCGCAAATAGATTCACCTGAGTGAATAAATAGCGTGTTTTGCATTCCTAGTTCAGAGTGCAAGCAGACCCGCGTCGTCAATCTACCGTCGGATAGGATTAAGTATCGTCTTTTTCATTTGGTTCAGCTGTGCGTTAGCTGATTGAACCGTTTGTAGTGTAGTCACGGTTTAGTTAATGTAAATTGCAGCATTACCGACCACTTGTTTACTTGCTTTGTGTTCCTAGGTCTAGTAAATTGCTAGTGTTTTGTGTTGCTAATCGCAAATAGATTCACCTGAGTGAATAAATAGCGTGTTTTGCATTCCTAGTTCAGAGTGCAAGCAGACCCGCGTCGTCAATCTACCGTCGGATAGGATTAAGTATCGTCTTTTTCATTTGGTTCAGCTGTGCGTTAGCTGATTGAACCGTTTGTAGTGTAGTCACGGTTTAGTTAATGTAAATTGCAGCATTACCGACCACTTGTTTACTTGCTTTGTGTTCCTAGGTCTAGTAAATTGCTAGTGTTTTGTGTTGCTAATCGCAAATAGATTCACCTGAGTGAATAAATAGCGTGTTTTGCATTCCTAGTTCAGAGTGCAAGCAGACCCGCGTCGTCAATCTACCGTCGGATAGGATTAAGTATCGTCTTTTTCATTTGGTTCAGCTGTGCGTTAGCTGATTGAACCGTTTGTAGTGTAGTCACGGTTTAGTTAATGTAAATTGCAGCATTACCGACCACTTGTTTACTTGCTTTGTGTTCCTAGGTCTAGTAAATTGCTAGTGTTTTGTGTTGCTAATCGCAAATAGATTCACCTGAGTGAATTAGCCCTGCAAGCAGCTGAGTGCAATCGAGAAATTAGCCAACTCTATAAGTTAAAGTAGAGGCTGCCGTGAAGACGGCAGCCTCGTCGGTAATTTGAACAGCTTGTAATGACCTTCCCCCACCTACCCTGTCTTCTCACCCCCTACCATGTGTCTAACCCCCATTCCTCTGTGCTCCATGCCTCGCTCCAGGAGGCCCAACCACCGCAGACGCTGTCCGGCTAACCTGGTCTACCCACCGCTGTCCTCTCATAAGGAACTCTCAGTGGTGGGTGGACTATGGAACTGCCGGTCAGCCGTCCAGAAAGCTGACTTCATCACTGCATATGCCAAGTTGAAGTCCCTCCACTTCCTGGCTCTCACTGAGACCTGGATCACTCCAGATAACACAGCCACTCCAGCTGCTCTGTCTGCTGGCTACTCCTTCTCCCACACCCCCAGGGCCTCAGGCAGAGGCGGGGGTACTGGTTTGCTCATTTCCACGTCCTGGAAATTCTCTATTCCCACTGTACCCTGCCTGAATATCTCCTCCTTTGAGTTTCATGCAGTCACTGTAACTCACCCATCTGCACTTAACATTGTTGTTCTCTATCGCCCCCCAGGTCCGCTCGGCGCTTTCCTGGATGAACTGGACACACTCCTGAGCTCCTTCCCTGAGGATGGTACCCCAGTAATCCTACTGGGAGACTTCAACCTCCAACCAGACAGCGCCCAGCTATCCAGTGTCACCTCACTCCTCCAGTCCTTTGCCCTCACTCAGTCCCCATCACCTGCCACCCACAATGGTGGCAACCAACTGGACCTTGTACTCACCAGGAGTTGCGCCACATCTGAACTCACGGTGACCCCCCTCCACGTATCGGACCATTTCTTTATCTCATTTTCTCTCTCCTGCCCACTCTCCCTCAAATCCGCTAACAACCCACCCGCTGTTATGTTCAGGAGAAATCTCCGCACCCTCTCTCACACCTCTCTCACTACTTCTGCTCTCTCTGCACTTCCTCCTCCTGCTACCTTTGCCAAAATGCCCATTGATGTCGCCACCTCTGTGTTTAACTCATGCCTCTCTCAGTCTCTCAACAAACTATGCCCTCTTGTCTCCAAACCAGCCCGACTATCACCCCCTTCCCCGTGGCTGACGGATTCTCTCAGATCCAGCAGAACCATGCTACGAGCCGCTGAGAGAAAGTGGAGGAAATCCAGATCCCCAGATGACCTGGCCTCCTACCACACTCTGCTGGCAGCCTTCACAGCTGCAACTACATCAGCTAAAACTTCATTTTTCCAGTCGAAAATTGATACATGTCTATCTAACCCACGTAAACTCTTTTCCACCTTCTCCTCCCTGCTCACCCCCCCTCCACCCCCTTCACCCTCCTCCCTCTCTGCAGATGACTTCCTGACCCACTTTGAGGGGAAGGTGGCTGCGATCCGGAACTCCTTCACGCATCCGGTGACACCCCACATCCCCCATACTGAACCCATCGCTACACTGTCGTCCTTCAAGACTCTGAAGGACTCCGATGTGCTCGAGCTGGTGACGCGCCAGCGCGCAACCACCTGTCCACTAGACCCCATACCTTCAGCAGTCCTCCAGTCTATATCTGCTGAGCTCCTTCCATATCTGTCCTCTGTTATTAACACCTCCCTAATCTGTGGCCATGTTCCTGCTGCCTTTAAAACTGCCCGTGTAACCCCACTCCTTAAAAAACCTAGCTTAGATCCCGCTGATGTCAGGAACTACCGTCCTGTATCTCTCTTGCCCTTCCTGTCCAAAACACTTGAACGTGCTGTCCTTAACCAACTGTCTGTTTTTCTCCACCAGAACAACCTGCTTGACCCGCATCAGTCTGGCTTCAGAACCGGCCATTCCACCGAAACTGCTCTCCTGGCTGTGACTGAGGCACTCGCCACTGCTAGAGCCTCCTCCCTCTCCTCTGTTCTGATTCTCCTTGACCTGTCTGCGGCATTCGACACGGTCAACCACAAACTCCTGATCTCCACACTCGCTGAGATGGGCATTTCTGGAACTGCCCTCTCTTGGTTTGTATCGTACCTCACTGATAGATCCTACCAAGTCTCCTGGAAGGGTTCCGTCTCTGCTCCCCGTCCCCTGTCTACAGGAGTCCCGCAGGGATCTGTACTGGGTCCTCTGCTGTTCTCTATGTATACTAAGTCTCTTGGCTCAGTAATCCATTCACATGGCTTCTCATACCATAGCTATGCTGACGATACTCAACTCTTCCTCTCTTTCCCTCCCTCTACCCCACAGGTTAAGGAGAGGATATCTGCTTGTCTGACTGACATCTCTGAGTGGATGGCTACCCATCACCTGAAGCTCAACCTTGACAAGACAGAGCTCCTCTTCATGCCGTACAAGACCTCCCCACTACATGACCTCTCCATCACCGTTGATGGGACCGTGGTGGCTGCCTCCCGCTCTGCAAGGAACCTGGGGGTGGTCCTGGACGACCGGCTGGACTTCAAAGAGCACATCAGGGCGACGGCACGGTCCTGCAGGTTCCTCCTGTACAACATCAGGAGGATTCGACCGTACCTGACCACCTATTCCACCCAGCTTCTTGTCCAGACCATGGTCACCTCACGCCTGGACTACTGCAACTCCCTGCTCGCAAGCCTACCGGCCTGCGCCATTCTGCCTCTTCAACTCATCCAGAATGCAGCTGCCCGGCTTGTGTTCAACCTCCCGAAATTTTCCCACGTAACCCCCCTGCTGAGGTCTCTCCACTGGCTGCCAGTTGCAGCCAGGATCAGGTTCAAAGTTCTGACCCTGGCCTACACTGCAGCAAATAGGACAGGCCCCGCCTACCTGCAGGACTTAATCCAGAACTATGTTCCTGCTCGACCACTTCGCTCTTCTACAGCAGGGCGACTGGCACTTCCCCCCCTCCGTGTCAAAGGCTCTCGCTTGTCCCGACTGCGGAGTTTTTCCACATTAACACCTCAGTGGTGGAATGAACTTCCCATTCCCCTACGTTCTACTCCAACCCTGCCTGCATTCCGTCGAGGCCTGAAGACACACCTCTTCAGACTCCACCTTGACTGATATCCTCACCTAGGAATATCAGTTCCCTGTTCCCTGTGTTTTCCTGTCTGTTTATTATAGTTTATAATAGTATTTGGAATGGTTTATAATAGCAGTTTATAATGGTATTTGGAATGATTTATAATAGTATAGTTTATAATAGTATTTGGAATGGTTTATAATAGTATAGTTTATAATAGTATTTGGAATGAAAGTGTGGTGTTGCTGATTTGCCCACAGCTTACTGTGAACTACAGTCAACGTTCATTGCTAGGGATAGCTGCTACATTATGCAAAGGATGTGCCTTGCCTTGTCTGTTCTGTAATGATGATGATGTCTCTGTACGCACTTACTGTACGTCGCTTTGGATAAAAGCGTCTGCTAAATAAATGTAATGTAATGTAATGTAATGAGTCATACTGCTCTATAACAAAGAGCACTAAAGGAGCAATACATTATATGCTACTGGAGACATACTGCTCTATAACGGAGAGCACTAAAGGAGCAATACATTATATGCTGCTGGAGTCATACTGCTCTATGACGGAGAGCACTAAAGGAGCAATACATTATATGCTACTGGAGACATACTGCTCTATAACGGAGAGCACTAAAGGAGCAATACATTATATGCTGCTGGAGTCATACTGCTCTATGACGGAGAGCACTAAAGGAGCAATACATTATATGCTGCTGGAGTCATACTGCTCTATAACGCAGAGCACTAAAGGAGCAATACATTATATGCTGCTGGAGACATACTGCTCTATAACGGAGAGCACTGAAGGAGCAATACATTATATGCTGCTGGAGTCATACTGCTCTATAACGGAGAGCACTAAAGGAGCAATACATGATATGCTGCTGGAGTCATACTGCTCTATAACAAAGAGCACTAAAGGAGCAATACTTTATATGCTACTGGAGTTATACTGCTCTATAACGGAGAGCACTAAAGGAGCAATACATGATATGCTGCTGGAGTCATACTGCTCTATAACAAAGAGCACTAAAGGAGCAATACATTATATGCTACTGGAGTTATACTGCTCTATAACGGAGAGCACTAAAGGAGCAATACATTATATGCTGCTGGAGTCATACTGCTCTATAAAGGAGAGCACTGAAGGAGCAATACATTATATGCCGCTGGAGTCATACTGCTCTATAACGCAGAGCACTAAAGGAGCAATACATTATATGCTGCTGGAGACATACTGCTCTATAACGGAGAGCACTAAAGGAGCAATACATTATATGCTACTGGAGACATACTGCTCTATAACGGAGAGCACTAAAGGAGCAATACATTATATGCTACTGGAGACATACTGCTCTATAACGGAGAGCAATAAAGGAGCAATACATTATATGCCGCTGGAGTCATACTGCTCTATAACGGAGAGCACTAAAGGAGCAATACATTATATGCTACTGGAGTCATACTGCTCTATAACGGAGAGCACTAAAGGAGCAATACATTATATGCTGCTGGAGACATACTGCTCTATAACGGAGAGCACTAAAGGAGCAATACATTATATGCTGCTGGAGTCATACTGCTCTATAACGGAGAGCACTAAAGGAGCAATACATTATATGCTGCTGGAGTCATACTGCTCTATAACGGAGAGCACTAAAGGAGCAATACATTATATGCTGCTGGAGTCATACTGCTCTATAACGCAGAGCACTAAAGGAGCAATACATTATATGCTGCTGGAGTCATACTGCTCTATAACGCAGAGCACTAAAGGAGCAACACATAAAAGTGGCATCACTGAGCCATCTATTATTTTCTCTGTGATCTACAGTATATCCTCTCTCGCCTGCCCTGGCATCATTCAACCATAGGAAGGTCTGTAATCGATCCACAAGAGAGTCTGTAATTGATAGTGGCTCTCCGAGCATGCCCATCAAAAGGCATTTTGAAATTCAGCCTGCTACCGGCTACTATGCCGTCCGATTGCCAAAGCTCTGTCATGAGGGTTTAAGGCCAAACTAAAAATAATTTTCCCTTTGTTTTCCAAATATGGCAGGCCACTTAGTTCCAGTGTCAGAGTGATAACTGAGAAGAGGTATGGGGTACTAAATTACCCTCCAGGCACCGGGCCCATTAAATCAAAGCCAAAGTGTTAGGACACAGTGTTAGGACACAGTGACTGTTTGCAGAAACTATTACCAAACACTAATAAATCTATTGAATCTCCCACAGTGTCCCGGATGCTCTGATTATACCATCAACAGGACATAATACCACACTGTGCTTATAATAAAACCTTCCAATTAGGAAGTGGTACAGATTAGAGTATTCTTTTGATCTCAGTGAATTCACTACAATAAAAATTCCTTCATCAAGCACTGTGACATTAGAACAGGAGTAGGCCCTGTTATCCCCGGTGATTAATAGCATGACTATTAATAGTGTAAAAAATTGTTTTTTTCAAAGCTCTGTCCACAGACTGACAGTTCTGGCCTCCAATGAACACAATGTACTGTACACCTAAATTACACTAAAGTGTTCTGACCTTCAGGAGAGCTTCATCTTGCTCTGTTGTACCAGACCATTCATTTTAAGAGACAACAAGTAACAGATCTTTTTTTTTAAGTACAATGGATTTAAGGCTTTGAATATCCTCTGGTAGACCTAAGGCCTATGGTAATAGCTTGGTTACTGAAATACTCAATCATGTATCCAATGTGGTAATGCTAGCGGCTCATCCCAAGGCTCCATCCTAGGAGTTATTCATTTAGCTGGAGCCTTTGACTGACTGATTTCCCAGGTCTCAGTCAGCAGCAGGTGGACATGCGTATTTAAAAGTCAGGGCCAGAGTTTTAACTTTAGAAGTCTGTAGCGTCTGTAGCGTCTGTAGCGTCAGTGCTACGGCCACGGCATTATGTCAGTATTCTATGCAAATCATGAAACCTGACTACAACTGACTTCACTACAAGTCTTGGGTCCTAATAAGTACAAACTATAGTATAAACTCATTCAGCATGTCTCAGAGCAGTAGAAACTCATTCAGCATGTCTCAGAGCAGTAGAAACTCATTCAGCATGTCTCAGAGCAGTAGAAACTCATTCAGCATGTCCCAGAGCAGTAGAAACTCATTCAGCATGTCCCAGAGCAGTATAAACCCATTCAGCATGTCTCAGAGCAGTATAAACTCATTCAGCATGTCCCAGAGCAGTATAAACTCATTCAGCATGTCCCAGAGCAGTAGAAACTCATTCAGCATGTCCCAGAGCAGTAGAAACTCATTCAGCATGTCCCAGAGCAGTAGAAACTCATTCAGCATGTCCCAGAGCAGTAGAAACTCATTCAGCATGTCCCAGAACAGTAGAAACTCATTCAGCATGTCCCAGAGCAGTAGAAACTCATTCAGCATGTCCCAGAGCAGTATAAACTCATTCAGCATGTCCCAGAGCAGTATAAACTCATTCAGCATGTCCCAGAGCAGTAGAAACTAATTCAGCATGTCCCAGAGCAGTATAAACTCATTCAGCATGTCCCAGAGCAGTATAAACTCATTCAGCATGTCCCAGAGCAGTATAAACTCATTCAGCATGTCCCAGAGCAGTAGAAACTCATTCAGCATGTCCCAGAGCAGTATAAACTCATTCAGCATGTCCCAGAGCAGTATAAACTCATTCAGCATGTCCCAGAGCAGTAGAAACTAATTCAGCATGTCCCAGAGCAGTAGAAACTCATTCAGCATGTCCCAGAGCAGTAGAAACTAATTCAGCATGTCCCAGAGCAGTAGAAACTCATTCAGCATGTCTCAGAGCAGTAGAAACTCATTCAGCATGTCCCAGAGCAGTAGAAACTCATTCAGCATGTCCCAGAGCAGTATAAACCCATTCAGCATGTCCCAGAGCAGTAGAAACTCATTCAGCATGTTCCAGAGCAGTAGAAACTCATTCAGCATGTCCCAGAGCAGTAGAAACTCATTCAGCATGTCCCAGAGCAGTATAAACCCATTCAGCATGTCTCAGAGCAGTATAAACTCATTCAGCATGTCCCAGAGCAGTATAAACTCATTCAGCATGTCCCAGAGCAGTAGAAACTCATTCAGCAATGTCCCAGAGCAGTAGAAACTCATTCAGCATGTCCCAGAGCAGTAGAAACTCATTCAGCATGTCCCAGAGCAGTAGAAACTCATTCAGCATGTCCCAGAACAGTAGAAACTCATTCAGCATGTCCCAGAGCAGTAGAAACTCATTCAGCATGTCCCAGAGCAGTATAAACTCATTCAGCATGTCCCAGAGCAGTATAAACTCATTCAGCATGTCCCAGAGCAGTAGAAACTAATTCAGCATGTCCCAGAGCAGTATAAACTCATTCAGCATGTCCCAGAGCAGTATAAACTCATTCAGCATGTCCCAGAGCAGTATAAACTCATTCAGCATGTCCCAGAGCAGTAGAAACTCATTCAGCATGTCCCAGAGCAGTATAAACTCATTCAGCATGTCCCAGAGCAGTATAAACTCATTCAGCATGTCCCAGAGCAGTAGAAACTAATTCAGCATGTCCCAGAGCAGTAGAAACTCATTCAGCATGTCCCAGAGCAGTAGAAACTAATTCAGCATGTCCCAGAGCAGTATAAACTCATTCAGCATGTCCAGAGCAGTAGAAACTCATTCAGCATGTCCCAGAGCAGTAGAAACTCATTCAGCATGTCCCAGAGCAGTATAAACCCATTCAGCATGTCCCAGAGCAGTATAAAACTCATTCAGCATGTTCCAGAGCAGTATAAACTCATTCAGCATGTCCCAGAGCAGTATAAACTCATTCAGCATGTCCCAGAGCAGTATAAACTCATTCAGCATGTCCCAGAGCAGTAGAAACTCATTCAGCATGTCCCAGAGCAGTAGAAACTCATTCAGCATGTCCCAGAGCAGTAGAAACTCATTCAGCATGTCCCAGAGCAGTAGAAACTCATTCAGCATGTCCCAGAACAGTAGAAAACTCATTCAGCATGTCCAGAGCAGTAGAAACTCATTCAGCATGTCCCAGAGCAGTATAAACTCATTCAGCATGTCCCAGAGCAGTATAAACTCATTCAGCATGTCCCAGAGCAGTAGAAACTAATTCAGCATGTCCCAGAGCAGTATAAACTCATTCAGCATGTCCCAGAGCAGTATAAACTCATTCAGCATGTCCCAGAGCAGTATAAACTCATTCAGCATGTCCCAGAGCAGTAGAAACTCATTCAGCATGTCCCAGAGCAGTATAAACTCATTCAGCATGTCCCAGAGCAGTATAAACTCATTCAGCATGTCCCAGAGCAGTAGAAACTAATTCAGCATGTCCCAGAGCAGTAGAAACTCATTCAGCATGTCCCAGAGCAGTAGAAACTAATTCAGCATGTCCCAGAGCAGTATAAACTCATTCAGCATGTCCCAGAGCAGTAGAAACTCATTCAGCATGTCCCAGAGCAGTAGAAACTCATTCAGCATGTCCCAGAGCAGTATAAACTCATTCAGCATGTCCCAGAGCAGTAGAAACTCATTCAGCATGTCCCAGAGCAGTATAAACTCATTCAGCATGTCCCAGAGCAGTAAAAACTCATTCAGCATGTCCCAGAGCAGTATAAACTCATTCAGCATGTCTCAGAGCAGTAGAAACTCATTCAGCATGTCCAGAGCAGTATAAACTCATTCAGCATGTCCCAGAGCAGTAAAAACTCATTGAGCATGTCCCAGAGCAGTATAAACTCATTCAGCATGTCCCAGAGCAGTAGAAACTCATTCAGCATGTCTCCAGAGCAGTAGAAACTCATTCAGCATGTCCAGAGCAGTAGAAACTCATTCAGCATGTCCCAGAGCAGTAGAAACTCATTCAGCATGTTCCAGAGCAGTAGAAACTCATTCAGCATGTCCCAGAGCAGTAGAAACTCATTCAGCATGTCCCAGAGCAGTAGAAAACTCATTCAGCATGTCCCAGAGCAGTAGAAACTCATTCAGCATGTTCCAGAGCAGTAGAAACTCATTCAGCATGTCCCAGAGCAGTAGAAACTCATTCAGCATGTCCCAGAGCAGTAGAAACTCATTCAGCATGTCCAGAGCAGTAGAAACTCATTCAGCATGTTCCAGAGCAGTAGAAACTCATTCAGCATGTTCCAGAGCAGTAGAAACTCATTCAGCATGTCCCAGAGCAGTAGAAACTAATTCAGCATGTCCCAGAGCAGTAGAAACTAATTCAGCATGTCCCAGAGCAGTATAAACTAATTCAGCATGTCCCAGAGCAGTAGAAACTAATTCAGCATGTCCCAGAGCAGTAGAAACTCATTCAGCATGTCCCAGAGCAGTAGAAACTCATTCAGCATGTCCCAGAGCAGTAAAAACTCATTCAGCATGTCCCAGAGCAGTAGAAACTCATTCAGCATGTCCCAGAGGAGTAGAACCTCATTCAGCATGTCCCAGAGCAGTAGAAACTCATTCAGCATGGCCCAGAGCAGTAGAAACTCATTCAGCATGTCCCAGAGCAGTAGAAACTCATTCAGCATGTCCCAGAGCAGTAAAAACTCATTCAGCATGTCCCAGAGCAGTAGAAACTCATTCAGCATGTTCCAGAGCAGTAGAAACTCATTCAGCATGTCCCAGAGCAGTAGAAACTCATTCAGCATGTCCCAGAGCAGTAGAAACTCATTCAGCATGTTCCAGAGCAGTAGAAACTCATTCAGCATGTCCCAGAGCAGTAGAAACTCATTCAGCATGTCCCAGAGCAGTAGAAACTCATTCAGCATGTCCCAGAGCAGTAGAAACTCATTCAGCATGTTCCAGAGCAGTAGAAACTCATTCAGCATGTCCCAGAGCAGTAGAAACTCATTCAGCATGTCCCAGAGCAGTAGAAACTCATTCAGCATGTCCCAGAGCAGTAGAAACTCATTCAGCATGTTCCAGAGCAGTAGAAACTCATTCAGCATGTTCCAGAGCAGTAGAAACTCATTCAGCATGTCCCCAGAGCAGTAGAAACTAATTCAGCATGTCCCAGAGCAGTAGAAACTAATTCAGCATGTCCCAGAGCAGTATAAACTAATTCAGCATGTCCCAGAGCAGTAGAAACTAATTCAGCATGTCCCAGAGCAGTAGAAACTCATTCAGCATGTCCCAGAGCAGTAGAAACTCATTCAGCATGTCCCAGAGCAGTAAAAACTCATTCAGCATGTCCCAGAGCAGTAGAAACTCATCAGCATGTCCCAGAGGAGTAGAACCTCATTCAGCATGTCCCAGAGCAGTAGAAACTCATTCAGCATGGCCCAGAGCAGTAGAAACTCATTCAGCATGTCCCAGAGCAGTAGAAACTCATTCAGCATGTCCCAGAGCAGTAAAAACTCATTCAGCATGTCCCAGAGCAGTAGAAACTCATTCAGCATGTCCCAGAGCAGTATAAACTCATTCAGCATGTCCCAGAGCAGTAGAAACTCATTCAGCATGTCCCAGAGCAGTAGAAACTCATTCAGCATGTCCCAGAGCAGTAGAAACTCATTCAGCATGTCCCAGAGCAGTAGAAACTCATTCAGCATGTCCCAGAGCAGTATAAACTCATTCAGCATGTCTCAGAGCAGTAAAAACTCATTCAGCATGTCCCAGAGCAGTAGAAACTCATTCAGCATGTCCCAGAGCAGTAGAAACTCATTCAGCATGTTCCAGAGCAGTAGAAACTCATTCAGCATGTCCCAGAGCAGTAAAAACTCATTCAGCATGTCCCAGAGCAGTAGAAACTCATTCAGCATGTCCCAGAGCAGTAGAAACTCATTCAGCATGTCCCAGAGCAGTAGAAACTCATTCAGCATGTCCCAGAGCAGTAGAAACTCATTCAGCATGTTCCAGAGCAGTAGAAACTCATTCAGCATGTCCCAGAGCAGTAGAAACTCATTCAGCATGTCCCAGAGCAGTATAAACTCATTCAGCATGTTCCAGAGCAGTAGAAACTCATTCAGCATGTCCCAGAGCAGTAGAAACTCATTCAGCATGTCCCAGAGCAGTATAAACTAATTCAGCATGTCCCAGAGCAGTAGAAACTCATTCAGCATGTCCCAGAGCAGTAGAAACTCATTCAGCATGTCCCAGAGCAGTAAAAACTCATTCAGCATGTCCCAGAGCAGTAGAAACTCATTCAGCATGTCCCAGAGCAGTAGAACCTCATTCAGCATGTCCCAGAGCAGTAGAAACTCATTCAGCATGTCCCAGAGCAGTAGAAACTCATTCAGCATGTCCCAGAGCAGTATAAACTCATTCAGCATGTCCCAGAGCAGTATAAACTCATTCAGCAAGTCCCAGAGCAGTATAAACTCATTCAGCATGTCCCAGAGCAGTAGAAACTCATTCAGCATGTCCCAGAGCAGTAGAAACTCATTCAGCATGTCCCAGAGCAGTAGAAACTCATTCAGCATGTCCCAGAGCAGTAGAAACTCATTCAGCATGTCCCAGAGCAGTATAAACTCATTCAGCATGTCTCAGAGCAGTAAAAACTCATTCAGCATGTCCCAGAGCAGTAGAAACTCATTCAGCATGTCCCAGAGCAGTAGAAACTCATTCAGCATGTTCCAGAGCAGTAGAAACTCATTCAGCATGTCCCAGAGCAGTAAAAACTCATTCAGCATGTCCCAGAGCAGTAGAAACTCATTCAGCATGTCCCAGAGCAGTAGAAACTCATTCAGCATGTCCCAGAGCAGTAGAAACTCATTCAGCATGTCCCAGAGCAGTATAAACTCATTCAGCATGTTCCAGAGCAGTAGAAACTCATTCAGCATGTCCCAGAGCAGTAGAAACTCATTCAGCATGTCCCAGAGCAGTATAAACTAATTCAGCATGTCCCAGAGCAGTAGAAACTCATTCAGCATGTCCCAGAGCAGTAGAAACTCATTCAGCATGTCCCCAGAGCAGTAAAAACTCATTCAGCATGTCCCAGAGCAGTAGAAACTCATTCAGCATGTCCCAGAGCAGTAGAACCTCATTCAGCATGTCCCAGAGCAGTAGAAACTCATTCAGCATGTCCCAGAGCAGTAGAAACTCATTCAGCATGTCCCAGAGCAGTATAAACTCATTCAGCATGTCCCAGAGCAGTATAAACTCATTCAGCAAGTCCCAGAGCAGTATAAACTCATTCAGCATGTCCCAGAGCAGTAGAAACTCATTCAGCATGTCCCAGAGCAGTAGAAACTCATTCAGCATGTCCCAGAGCAGTAGAAACTCATTCAGCATGTCCCAGAGCAGTAGAAACTCATTCAGCATGTCCCAGAGCAGTATAAACTCATTCAGCATGTCCTCAGAGCAGTAAAAACTCATTCAGCATGTCCCCAGAGCAGTAGAAACTCATTCAGCATGTCCCAGAGCAGTAGAAACTCATTCAGCATGTTCCAGAGCAGTAGAAACTCATTCAGCATGTCCCAGAGCAGTAAAAACTCATTCAGCATGTCCCAGAGCAGTAGAAACTCATTCAGCATGTCCCAGAGCAGTAGAAACTCATTCAGCATGTCCCAGAGCAGTAGAAACTCATTCAGCATGTCCCAGAGCAGTAGAAACTCATTCAGCATGTCCCAGAGCAGTATAAACTCATTCAGCATGTCCCAGAGCAGTAGAAACTCATTCAGCATGTCCCAGAGCAGTAGAAACTCATTCAGCATGTCCCAGAGCAGTAGAAACTCATTCAGCATGTTCCAGAGCAGTAGAAACTCATTCAGCATGTCCCAGAGCAGTAGAAACTCATTCAGCATGTCCCAGAGCAGTAGAAACTCATTCAGCATGTTCCAGAGCAGTAGAAACTCATTCAGCATGTCACAGAGCAGTAGAAACTCATTCAGCATGTCCCAGAGCAGTAGAAACTAATTCAGCATGTCCCAGAGCAGTAGAAAACTCATTCAGCATGTCCCAGAGCAGTAGAAACTCATTCAGCATGTCCCAGAGCAGTAGAAACTCATTCAGCATGTCCCAGAGCAGTAGAACCTCATTCAGCATGTCCCAGAGCAGTAGAAACTCATTCAGCATGTCCCAGAGCAGTAGAAACTCATTCAGCATGTCCCAGAGCAGTAGAAACTCATTCAGCATGTCCAGAGCAGTAGAAACTCATTCAGCATGTCCCAGAGCAGTAAAAACTCATTCAGCATGTCCCAGAGCAGTAGAAACTCATTCAGCATGTCCCAGAGCAGTATAAACTCATTCAGCATGTCCCAGAGCAGTAGAAAACTCATTCAGCATGTCCCAGAGCAAGTAGAAACTCATTCAGCATGTCCCAGAGCAGTAGAAACTCATTCAGCATGTCCAGAGCAGTAAAACTCATTCAGCATGTTCCAGAGCAGTAGAAACTCATTCAGCATGTCCCAGAGCAGTAGAAAACTCATTCAGCATGTCCCAGAGCAGTAGAAACTCATTCAGCATGTCCCAGAGCAGTAGAAACTCATTCAGCATGTCCCAGAGCAGTAGAAACTCATTCAGCATGTCCCAGAGCAGTAGAAACTCATTCAGCATGTCCCAGAGCAGTAGAAACTCATTCAGCATGTCCCAGAGCAGTAGAAACTCATTCAGCATGTCCCAGAGCAGTAGAAACTCATTCAGCATGTCCCAGAGCAGTAGAAACTCATTCAGGCATGTCCCAGAGCAGTAGAAACTCATTCAGCATGTCCCAGAGCAGTAGAAACTCATTCAGCATGTCCCAGAGCAGTAGAAACTCATTCAGCATGTCCCAGAGCAGTAGAAACTCATTCAGCATGTCCCAGAGCAGTAGAAACTCATTCAGCATGTCCCAGAGCAGTAGAAACTCATTCAGCATGTCCCAGAGCAGTAGAAACTCATTCAGCATGTCCCAGAGCAGTAGAAACTCATTCAGCATGTCCCAGAGCAGTAGAAACTCATTCAGCATGTCCCAGAGCAGTAAAAACTCATTCAGCATGTCCCAGAGCAGTAGAAACTCATTCAGCATGTCCCAGAGCAGTAGAAACTCATTCAGCATGTCCCAGAGCAGTAGAAACTCATTCAGCATGTCCCAGAGCAGTAGAAACTCATTCAGCATGTCCCAGAGCAGTAGAAACTCATTCAGCATGTTCCCAGAGCAGTAGAAACTCATTCAGCATGTTCCCAGAGCAGTAGAAACTCATTCAGCATGTCCCAGAGCAGTAGAAAACTCATTCAGCATGTCCCAGCAGTAGAAACTCATCGCATGTCCAGAGCAGTATAAACTCATTCAGCATGTCCCAGAGCAGTATAAACTCATTCAGCATGTCCCAGAGCAGTAGAAACTCATTCAGCATGTCCCAGAGCAGTAGAAACTCATTCAGCATGTCCCAGAGCAGTAGAAACTCATTCAGCATGTCCCAGAGCAGTAGAAACTCATTCAGCATGTCCCAGAGCAGTAGAAACTCATTCAGCATGTCCCAGAGCAGTAGAAACTCATTCAGCATGTCCCAGAGCAGTAGAAACTCATTCAGCATGTTCCAGAGCAGTATAAACTCATTCAGCATGTCCCAGAGCAGTATAAACTAATTCAGCATGTCCCAGAGCAGTAGAAACTCATTCAGCATGTCCCCAGAGCAGTAGAAACTCATTCAGCATGTTCCAGAGCAGTATAAACTCATTCAGCATGTCCCAGAGCAGTAGAAACTCATTCAGCATGTCCCAGAGCAGTAGAAACTCATTCAGCATGTCCCAGAGCAGTAGAAACTCATTCAGCATGTTCCAGAGCAGTAGAAACTCATTCAGCATGTTCCAGAGCAGTAGAAACTCATTCAGCATGTCCCAGAGCAGTAGAAACTAATTCAGCATGTCCCAGAGCAGTAGAAACTAATTCAGCATGTCCCAGAGCAGTATAAACTCATTCAGCATGTCCCAGAGCAGTATAAACTCATTCAGCATGTCCCAGAGCAGTAGAAACTCATTCAGCATGTCCCAGAGCAGTAGAAACTCATTCAGCATGTCCCAGAGCAGTATAAACTCATTTAGCATGTCCCAGAGCAGTATAAACTCATTCAGCATGTCCCAGAGCAGTAGAAACTCATTCAGCATGTCCCAGAGCAGTAGAAAACTCATTCAGCATGTCCCAGAACAGTAGAAACTCATTCAGCATGTCCCAGAGCAGTAGAAACTAATTCAGCATGTCCCAGAGCAGTATAAACTCATTCAGCATGTCCCAGAGCAGTAGAAACTCATTCAGCATGTCCCAGAGCATAGAAACTCATCAGCATGTCCCAGAGCAGTAGAAACTCATTCAGCATGTCCCAGAGCAGTAGAAACTCATTCAGCATGTCCCAGAGCAGTAGAAACTCATTCAGCATGTCCCAGAGCAGTAGAAACTAGTTCAGCATGTCCCAGAGCAGGAGAAACTCATTCAGCATGTCCCAGAGCAGTAGAAACTCATTCAGCATGTCCCAGAGCAGTAAAAACTCATTCAGCATGTCCCAGAGCAGTAGAAACTCATTCAGCATGTCCCAGAGCAGTAGAACCTCATTCAGCATGTCCCAGAGCAGTAGAAACTCATTCAGCATGTCCCAGAGCAGTATAAACTCATTCAGCATGTCCCAGAGCAGTAGAAACTCATTCAGCATGTTCCCAGAGCAGTAGAAACTCATTCAGCATGTCCCAGAGCAGTAGAAACTCATTCAGCATGTCCCAGAGCAGTATAAACTCATTTAGCATGTCCCAGAGCAGTAGAAACTCATTCAGCATGTCCCAGAGCAGTAGAAACTCATTCAGCATGTCCCAGAGCAGTAGAAACTCATTCAGCATGTCCCAGAACAGTAGAAACTCATTCAGCATGTCCCAGAGCAGTAGAAACTAATTCAGCATGTCCCAGAGCAGTATAAACTCATTCAGCCATGTCCCAGAGCAGTAGAAACTCATTCAGCATGTCCCAGAGCAGTAGAAACTCATTCAGCATGTCCCAGAGCAGTAGAAACTCATTCAGCATGTCCCAGAGCAGTAGAAACTCATTCAGCATGTCCCAGAGCAGTAGAAACTCATTCAGCATGTCCCAGAGCAGTAGAAACTCATTCAGCATGTTCCAGAGCAGTAGAAACTCATTCAGCATGTCCCAGAGCAGTAGAAACTAATTCAGCATGTCCCAGAGCAGTAGAAACTAATTCAGCATGTCCCAGAGCAGTAGAAACTCATTCAGCATGTCCCAGAGCAGTAGAAACTCATTCAGCATGTCCCAGAGCAGTAAAAACTCATTCAGCATGTCCCAGAGCAGTAGAAACTCATTCAGCATGTCCCAGAGCAGTAGAACCTCATTCAGCATGTCCCAGAGCAGTAGAAACTCATTCAGCATGTCCCAGAGCAGTATAAACTCATTCAGCATGTCCCAGAGCAGTATAAACTCATTCAGCATGTCCAGAGCAGTAGAAACTCATTCAGCATGTCCCAGAGCAGTAGAAACTCATTCAGCATGTCCCAGAGCAGTAGAAACT
>CM056385.1:48700142-48736206 GCA_029718625.1 Synaphobranchus kaupii | reverse complement strand
AAACAGCCGTGTATAGTACAAGCCACGCTCTGTACCACACTCTGCAGCCCTTCAAACAGCCGTGTATAGTACAAGCCACGCTCTGTACCACACTCTGCAGCCCTTCAAACAGCCGTGTATAGTACAAGCCACGCTCTGTACCACACTCTGCAGCCCTTCAAACAGCCGTGTATAGTACAAGCCACGCTCTGTACCACACTCTGCAGCCCTTCAAACTGTGTAATTCCTCTTAGTGGTACGATAAAAAAAGGCGCCTAATGATTTTTTAATGAAAAGGAACGGATGCGTCGCGGCTAGCTTACGGCCCTTAATGAGAGCCGCCTGAAGAGATTATATTGTGAGGCGGGGCGTGAATGCGGAATCAACCTTGGGTCAAACATCATCACGACTGGTACTGACAGAAAAGGACCAACCGTGCTCGAGGAACCACGCTACGTTCCTATGTGTACACATAACTGCTTGGAGGATACTAAAATCTATATAGAACACATTAAAACAAATGCAAATGACATAACGGGGCGAATTAACAAACCATTACTGAAGCCTTTATTAACCACTTACTCTCGAAGGTACTTGTCATTACTCCTAAACAAAATGAGGATGGGGACCATTGTCGATTAGACGAATAGAATTTGGTACATAGTTTATAAATATATACACTGTAAGTCATGTGGGGCTCATGAATAGGCGATATTCTAATGCTTGCATGGTATTTGGGCTGTGCTGGTAGCCCCGTTTGGGGGGTGGGGGTGGGGGGGGTAGGCCTAGGACAGCAGTGTAGCATAAAGGTCAAGAAACTGGCCTTATAACCTAAAGGTTGCAGGTTTGATTCCCAGATAGGACACTGCTATCATACCCTTGAGCAAGGTAATTTAAACCTGCATTGCCATAGTATATATCCAGCGTGGATATATAGTGACTTTTTTTTTTTACAAGGTAATAAATGCAAAAAGGTGTGTAAATTGTTCTGGATAAGAGCGTCCGCTAAATGCCTGTAATATAATGCCCTGCGGAACCAGGGGGGGGGGGGGGGGTTTGCTCCTCTTTGCTCCTTTTTTTACATTAAAAAAAGCTGTTTAGACCCAAGAAAATAGGTAAGTTAACTGCGCGATCAACTGTTTTAATTGAGCAATTAAAGTGCTGAGCAGCAGCAAAAACAAATGGGAGCCCATGGCCCTCCAGGACCAGGGATGGAGCCCGTGGCCCTCCAGGGCCAGGGATGGAGCCTGTGGCCCTCCAGGGCCAGGGATGGAGCCCGTGGCCCTCCAGGACCAGGGATGGAGCCCGTGGCCCTCCAGGACCAGGGATGGAGCCTGTGGCCCTCCAGGGCCAGGGATGGAGCCTGTGGCCCTCCAGGGCCAGGGATGGAGCCCGTGGCCCTCCAGGACCAGGGATGGCATTAGTAGTTTTGTGGTGATAGTGGAGACCCTACTGCACCTACGTTACTCAGGGCGAACTTATACTGCAATCCAAATGGCCTCATTACATTTGGCGACGCCTAAAATGAAAACGCAGCGGTAAAAATGGCACCTGCTTGTGGTTTAAATGGCCTCTCCTGGTGGCCTTCACGTCTCTCGTACCACTCAAAGCCAACCTTGGCACAAACACTTTTACGTTTACTTTTATATAAATATATTTATATTTATAAATATATATTTTTATTTACCACAATAAAATAAACCACATTTTATAAACCACAATTATTGGCACCCCTGCATTTATATATAGAATAAAGTAATAATTTTTTATATTTGGTCGCATATCCTTTGCATGCCATGACTTCCTGATGTCTGTGACCTAACAACATCAAGACTCTTGATATCTTATTTTCTGGTACTCTTACAAGCGATGCTATAACGTCTCTGCATTTGAATGTATCTCTATGGGAATTGGGGGGTGGGACTAGATTTAGCTGTAAATCATGCTGGAACTGTATGGAACACATGGTTGGTAAAATGGCTGTAAGTCATCAAGGGTCTGAGGTATCAAACGAGCCTCAAACCATCACTCTGCTGCCAGATATGCAGTAGATATGGACGGATCACTTTAAGGGTTGTTTCTCCTGACAAATTTTCCTATTGAACTCAATGGGAAAATAAGACAGGAGAAGAAACCCTTCAAGTTATCCATCCATATCTACTGTATCTCTGGCACTGTATCTTCTTTTTTACTGAAGCATATCACGTAAGTACCTTGCTCAAGGGTACACCAACAGTACCCCACCCGGGAATCGAACTTGCAACCTCTGTTGCAAGCAAAGTTCCCTGAACATTACTCTACTGCTTCCACTAAACCTCTGTTACAAGCAACGCTCCCTGAACATTACTCTACTGCTTCCACTAAATCTCTGTTACAAGCAACATTCCCTGAACATTACTCTACTGCTTCCACTGAATCTCTGTTACAAGCAACATTTCCTGAACATTACTCTACTGCTTCCACTGAACCCCTGTTACAAACAACGTTCCATGAACATTACTCTACTGTTTCCACCGAACCTCTGTTACAAACAACGTTTCCTGAACATTAATCTACTGCTTCCACTGAACCTCTGTTACAAGCAACGTTTCCTGAACATTACTCATTACATTACTCTTTCACTGACAGTTCCCGCATGTTAAATCTCCATAAGAAATACAGCAAGGAAAAGCTGAAGACTATGCAGTAACCACTCAGACGATACCTTTACCAATCCCAACAACCATCACGTACATTTTTCAAGATGCAGAGAGACGTGTGAATCACCAAGAGTGTATTTACACTGATCCATGAAGACTTCTCACCACTCATATGATAATACATATACCTTCCATAATAGCTTTTGCGATGCAAAAAAAAAAGAAGAGAAGATTTTAGATCAATCTGATAAATGCTATAGTAATGTAGCACAAATTGAGTTACACTGATATACAACTCATCTAAAATGAGTTACGCATTATCAAGAGTCCAAGACCTTTCTTTCAAACCCCTGAGGTTGTTTTTTGGACTGTAAAGGTTTCCGTGAGTATCTCCAGAATGTGCATGATCATTATTTCCCACCGGACCGCTGCCAATGAATTAAATCTGTCTTCACAAAAGCATCTGCTTTATCCTGTAGCCCTGTGGGGAATATACAATCTTCTCTACAAAAATGTTAAAAAGGAGAGTGTACTCTATCTCAAAGGGCACAGTCTGAATTAACTAATTTACCAGCTTGACAATCCACTCATTAAACATCAGGCTGGATAATTCTGACTGGTAATGAGTCAAACAAAAGGGAAAAAGAGCTTTCAGATTTAATGAAAGCGTCAGACGGAGGATAAAGGAAGATGAGGGAGAGAGGCCATTATACGGCCCGAGAATGTGAAGTTGATAACAAGAGACGGGTCTCTCTCTTTTCACCATACCTATAGCAAATGACTCACGCCCCCCATCCCAGAAAACCAGACTCCATAATATGTAAGACGAGGAGAAATTAGATATGATGCGTACAAATCCTATCTGTGGAGGAGGACTTGCTGAAAATACAAACATTTGAGCCGGGCTTTAAGCTGTTTCCTTAACGACACAGGTGGATGAATGACCAGAAAACACAAGTGCTGCTGCTTATGTTTAGTCTTGAAATTATAGTTATTATTATTATAGTTATTATTATCATCCTGAACTAATTATTCACCCCAACTCCCACCAAGATACATTATTAGTTATTGAGGTACAACTGCAGTTTAAAAAAAAAAATTTGGTTGATTTGCAAACTGAAATATGCTGCTATTTTATATCAGTGGCAATTTCATTGAACCCTTGGCTTAGTGCTATTTAAATCAAATTGAATCTGAAACTTTGCAGTAGAATCAAGTATCCTTGTTAATTAAATCCTTATCATTTACATTCAAATTTATTGTATTGCTGCGTGATGAATACTCAATAAAACCCTGCAGCTCTTTTTCATGATTATGAGAATATTAACATACATTATATGCTTTATTATACATTAAATAAATGTAAATATATGCAAGGCTTTAAAATATGTTCTGGAGCACATTAAATATATAAATATATGTATTTATATGGTTCATTTTCTTCCTTTTTTTACAGAAAGGTTATCATCTCAGAAAAAACCTACAATTTTTACAATTACAAACGATATCCAGAACTGTGAAAAATAATGGAAAATAGGGTAACTATACAAGTCCCCCATAATCTATGCATAGCACCATCATAACTACATAAGTAACAACATAAAAACATAAACATTCATAAAACATTATGTCAATATTCACACAAAAGTTTGTGTCACTTGGTCAATTGTCATGGCAATATCATTGGCGGCATAAATAGTGACGTAACCAAGGGGCCAAGACTGGGCTTTCGTTTTGAAGTTCATTTCCTGGTGCCGTTGCTCACTAGCGCCACTGCGATTGGCTCCAGTATAGGTCTTTCACCATGTAAGTCAATGGCAGCAATGTGGTCAAAATACTCAGTCAATAAATTTTTTCCACAAAAAAATGTAATTGCAATAGGTGCCTTTCCTTCATCTAATGCATCTGCATGTGCTGATTTTTTTTTATATTGTGTCGTTTGGACAGGGTATTAACATTTGTTCAGGACCAATCAGAGGGACAGGTTGAGTCCTCTTCGGCTCCACGGAGCAGGCGCAGTTTGTACAAACGGGCGGCGAAAAAGACATCCAGAGCTTCAAAGCTCTGGCCGCGGAAAGGCAATGGGTGACGTCACAGTGTTTTGTCCATATTTTTATACAGTCTATGGACGTAACGCACATGTCTGAGTGTGAACGTTCAGTCACCTCTTAAGTGTTACTTAACCAGAGGTGTAAAATCCGGGTTCAGAAAGTAAAAAGTCCTCCCCAGTATTTAGTTCAAGTTAATTTGCACAATTCTTCAGCCAGGAGGTAGAACTAATTAGTGAAATCAGCTGGCTGAGTTCATGGGTGGAAGAAACAATAGCAGGATTTTTCCTTTCTGATCCCTGGATTTTACATCTCTGTACTTCTGTCTGTGGTGCTGCTGATACGGGAGGAGGAGGAGCGATAGATTGGGAGACGCGAACCCCACTGTGATGCCCAATACATGGCTGGTTAGGCACATCAAAGTTTCTTTTGAAATAAAATCTTTTCCCCACTGATTTTACTTGTCTCAATCTTATTTATTTATAGGGCTATTTAAGGAATGGCTTTTATTAGTAATTTCCAAATATATAAAAATAAGTAAATTAAAAATAAATAAATAAATGTAAATATTGTTGCATCCAACATCACTATAAAAAAACAATCAGTGGTTATGGTAACCGTAAAATTAAATGAACACTAACTCGAAAAATCTAATAAAGTATGTGATTTATGGGCTTATAAAATGCACTTAACCATCTACGACTGGTCTGGAGTAATCGTTAATTTACGAGCGTTTCTAAGAGCATCTTAAGTTCAGATGCTTTTGGGAAATGCACCCAAAGTTCAAGAAGCTTTGCACGAAGGGTTTTACGACCGTCTTAGCATTACGATGCTTTTGGGAAACGCACCCCATGTCGTAGTGCTAATTTCACAAACAGAATCCGTTCCTTAAATCAAGTTTTCAGTATATACACTGTATATAATTAGTACATATGATATATCACACACACCAAAGGTGTAAAATACACACATTAAAATGTTCCCTTTTGGACCTGTTAGAGTTGAATTAACACTGAACATTTTACTGTGCAGTACAAGTCCTCCTCAGTATTTTGTTCCAATCATCTGTATTTTCTAATTAGCACAATTCTTCACCCAGGAGGTAGAAATTAGTCAAATCAGCTGGCTGAGTTCATGGGTGGAAGAAAAACACGGTACTTTTACTTTCTGACCCCTGGACGGACGGACTGACTGACTGACTGACTGACTGACTGACAGGTTGACTGACTGACCCACTCACACACATTCACACAGACTCCCAGACAGTCCCAGTCCCAGTCCCAGTCCCCCCCACCCCCACCCCCACCCTCACCCCCCCACACACACACAGACACACACACACACACTACATGCATTTACATCTAAGTAGAGACAGGCTTGGTTAGTACTTGGATTGGAGACCAGTCGGAAACTAAGGTCTCAATTTCAATCAGCATTTGTCCTTACATTTGGCTTCTGATTAAATGCATGTGTTTGATTTTTCGTAAGGACAATTAAGGGTGATGTAATTTAAGGACAATTCAAGATCAAAAAACATTACCCCAGGTCAGTAACTGGGACATTCTTCTTCATCTTCTTCATCTTCTTCTTCTTCTTCTTCTACTTCATAGTAGTAGTACATGCATTAGCCTAAATGTATTATGATTGCATGTTACATATGAGTTGCCACTGCTCCATGTATTATGTATCTTTTTTAAATAAAATAACAAACAGACAAATATAAATAAACATAAATGTCATAAGCTATGATATAATAATATAGCATAAATGACCCAGCCACAGTTCCCTGAATGGAAGCATATTGCAGAAGCCGAAGAGATTTTTCCCCCTGCGGTGTTTAATTTAAAATGATAGGTGTCCGCATGTAAACCGCTCGCACAGACTAAAACCCCCATAAGCACGTGAAGTGTCGATAATAATAAGAAATTTCCGCACCCTTCGCCGACCCCACATACCTATCACCATCTATTAACTGGGAAAACAACGCGTGATATCTGGGAGCCAAACACATCTCCTGCATGATAACCTTTACATGTTGGCAATTAGTCTGAAATAGTGTTGCCAACTGGCTGACTCACTTTAGCAGTCGCGGCTGAGCCGTTAAGACTTTCTCCTTCTCTATCGGCATACTGCTATGCAGCCTCCAGCTCAGCTGACATATAGCTTAATAGGTATGGAATATTTAATGAGCTGGAAGCTTTCTTTGTCACAAATGTGTGTGTGTGCGTGCGTGCGTGTGTAGCATGTTTATTTGTTTATTAGTAGATCTTTATTAAATCAGTCAATCAGTAAGTATTCCGTTATATTAATTCACTATCCACAGGGGAATGAAACCTAATTTACATTGCCACTTTAATCATGTAAATGTGATCCAAGCAAAGGGACATCTTTTCATTAAGCAAAGGGACATCTCTTCATTAATGAGGAAATATTTTTTACCTGAGATTTACAACAAAAGAACACCACAATGTTGTCATGAATTTTTATTACATGTTGCAAGAAACCGCAGTGTTAGCTACGGGTGACACGGTACGCGAGCACCTTCACGGACACTACAATGCACAGCACAAGTGACAGGTCAAGCACTCAAGTTATTGATTGGATTTTGGGGAAGACAAGCTCCTGGATTATTCCTGCACAGGATACACAAAGTGGGGAATGGTAGGCTACAGCATTTTTTTTCTTTTTTGGGAGGGCTCCAAAAATGTCAGTTGCCATGTAATTAGCTTTTGGCAATTCATGAAGAATGCTAACTGGCTATAAAAATACACTGGGACCGGTTGAGTAACAATAAAAACAGGAGCACTGTTGTGTATTCATAGCAGCCAAGTATAGTCAGATACTGTGAGCAGACACAAGTCTCAGTAAACAGGAAAGATCTGGTGCCAGAATCTACTGCCAATGGAAGCTTAACATCTGAGATTTGAATGTCACATGATGACTCTTTGCAAAAGCAACGAAAGACATCTGCAGCCTTCTCATACAGTATATCTTTGAGCAAACATTGAAATCTTTTATAAATCCATTTTAAATTGACTTTCCTTTTTTCTTTTTCTTTTTGCAATGTCTTAGAAAATGATTGAATTAATTTTAATTTAATTAATTTAATGTTCCGTACAACATACACTGACAGCCTATGCATTCATGTGCCAAATGTAAATTTAGCATTTTTTATGTATTATTAGTTTAAATAAGCAAAACATAATCTACTCATGCTGATTGTGACATATTTAAAAAGAATCATATCACCATCCCTTATGAAACTATAGTATTGCAATATGTATTGTCTAGAAAACTACAATAATCTTATAGTAGTTTCCCCCCTATAACAATTCTATAGTATCTATCACTATAGGACAATAGTATCATTATAGTATGCACAAAAAAATCACAGCTATACTATAGTAATTGTACAGTATATGCTGTTGTAATACTATAGTTTCACTTCAGCTCATTTTGGCTAGGGATTGATGCAGTGGACTGTACAGGCCACCAGGACAGGTGCTGCCGAGCTAAAGAAAGGCCACTTCAGACTAAATGTGACAGATTATGTAGTAACAGGAGGCCAGCTCGCTTTATGGCCAATCTGAGGTGACAGTAACGTATGATGGCACTCATTGGGTTTGATGCTTTCCCCAATAGCAGCGCTGCTATCCAAATGACCCGACTGCACCGAAGCCCTTGTTATTCCCAATAGCAGTGCTGCTATCCAAATGACCCTACTGCACCGAAGCCCTTGTTATTCCCAACTAGCAGCGCTGCTATCCAAATGACCCTACTGCACCGAAGCCCCTGTTATTCCCAATAGCAGTGCTGCTATCCAAATGACCCTACTGCACCGAAGCCCTTGTTATTCCCAATAGCAGCGCTGCTATCCAAATGACCCTACTGCACCGAAGCCCCTGTTATTCCCAATAGCAGTGCTGCTATCCAAATGACCCTACTGCACCGAAGCCCTTGTTATTCCCAATAGCAGCGCTGCTATCCAAATGACCCTACTGCACCGAAGCCCTTGTTATTCCCAATAGCAGCGCTGCTATCCAAATGACCCTACTGCACCGAAGCCCCTGTTATTCCCAATAGCAGCGCTGCTATCCAAATGACCCTACTGCACCGAAGCCCCTGTTATTCCCAACTAGCAGCGCTGCTATCCAAATGACCCTACTGCACCGAAGCCCCTGTTATTCCCAATAGCAGCGCTGCTATCCAAATGACCCTACTGCACCGAAGCCCCTGTTATTCCCAATAGCAGCGCTGCTATCCAAATGACCCGACTGCACCGAAGCCCCTGTTATTCCCAATAGCAGCGCTGCTATCCAAATGACCCGACTGCACCGAAGCCCTTGTTATTCCCAATAGCAGCGCTGCTATCCAAATGACCCTACTGCACCGAAGCCCTTGTTATTCCCAATAGCAGCGCTGCTATCCAAATGACCCTACTGCACCGAAGCCCTTGTTATTCCCAATAGCAGCGCTGCTATCCAAATGACCCGACTGCACCGAAGCCCCTGTTATTCCCAATAGCAGCGCTGCTATCCAAATGACCCTACTGCACCGAAGCCCCTGTTATTCCCAACTAGCAGCGCTGCTATCCAAATGACCCTACTGCACCGAAGCCCCTGTTATTCCCAACTAGCAGCGCTGCTATCCAAATGACCCTACTGCACCGAAGCCCTTGTTATTCCCAATAGCAGCGCTGCTATCCAAATGACCCTACTGCACCGAAGCCCTTGTTATTCCCAATAGCAGCGCTGCTATCCAAATGACCCTACTGCACCGAAGCCCTTGTTATTCCCAATAGCAGCGCTGCTATCCAAATGACCCTACTGCACCGAAGCCCTTGTTATTCCCAATAGCAGCGCTGCTATCCAAATGACCCTACTGCACCGAAGCCCTTGTTATTCCCAATAGCAGCGCTGCTATCCAAATGACCCGACTGCACCGAAGCCCTTGTTATTCCCAATAGCAGCGCTGCTATCCAAATGACCCTACTGCACCGAAGCCCCTGTTATTCCCAATAGCAGCGCTGCTATCCAAATGACCCTACTGCACCGAAGCCCCTGTTATTCCCAATAGCAGCGCTGCTATCCAAATGACCCTACTGCACCGAAGCCCTTGTTATTCCCAATAGCAGCGCTGCTATCCAAATGACTCTACTGCACCGAAGCCCCTGTTATTCCCAATAGCAGCGCTGCTATCCAAATGACCCTACTGCACCGAAGCCCCTGTTATTCCCAATAGCAGCGCTGCTATCCAAATGACCCGACTGCACCGAAGCCCCTGTTATTCCCAATAGCAGCGCTGCTATCCAAATGACCCTACTGCACCGAAGCCCTTGTTATTCCCAATAGCAGCGCTGCTATCCAAATGACCCTACTGCACCGAAGCCCCTGTTATTCCCAATAGCAGCGCTGCTATCCAAATGACCCTACTGCACCGAAGCCCTTGTTATTCCCAACTAGCAGCGCTGCTATCCAAATGACCCTACTGCACCGAAGCCCTTGTTATTCCCAATAGCAGCGCTGCTATCCAAATGACCCGACTGCACCGAAGCCCTTGTTATTCCCAACTAGCAGCGCTGCTATCCAAATGACCCGACTGCACCGAAGCCCTTGTTATTCCCAATAGCAGCGCTGCTATCCAAATGACCCTACTGCACCGAAGCCCCTGTTATTCCCAATAGCAGCGCTGCTATCCAAATGACCCTACTGCACCGAAGCCCCTGTTATTCCCAATAGCAGCGCTGCTATCCAAATGACCCTACTGCACCGAAGCCCCTGTTATTCCCAATAGCAGCGCTGCTATCCAAATGACCCTACTGCACCGAAGCCCCTGTTATTCCCAATAGCAGCGCTGCTATCCAAATGACCCTACTGCACCGAAGCCCCTGTTATTCCCAATAGCAGCGCTGCTATCCAAATGACCCGACTGCACCGAAGCCCCTGTTATTCCCAATAGCAGCGCTGCTATCCAAATGACCCGACTGCACCGAAGCCCCTGTTATTCCCAACTAGCAGCAGAGTAAAATGGTCTAATGCTGCCTCTGTTTTCGGTACTCCGTCCAAGAGCATGTGCAACAAACAAAATGCTCATTTTAAAATGGACTAATATTGTTTCATGTATATAATTGATTAAAAAAAATTTAAATGTTGTACTAGAAATACTGGGCATGGATTTAAAGCAAATCAAATCTGGTGTAAATGTAACACTGCTGTTGTACATTTAACACCCTAGGTTATTTATATGAGTCCACTGACTCATTTTTGTTAGTATTTTGCTTAGAAAAGTTCTATAGATAGGTATTGCAATTGTTGTTGTTGCTGCTAACCTGTTATCATTCATATTAGAATGACTATTGCTGCCATATCAGAATTGCACTCCAAAAACACTGTTTTGGCAGTTGTTATAGTCAGCTTATTGTATATTGACATTACTGTTTATTTATAACATCCCACTCTATTATAACCATAGAGCATTAGCGCTTACCATCAGTCATCAACTGAACACTGTCTATCTGACACGCACGCTCACCCCCAGTATAGTACAGTGAAATAATGAGGAAAAACATTAATATCAGTTGATTTCTCATGTCGGCTATCGAGTCATGTAAATATATAATCACAAATATTGCCGACAACGGTAGTTAATTTGAACATACCTGCATAGAGTACACACACCTCAGCAGATAATAACAGAGACACGGTAGAAGGTAGCTGTATGTTTTAAGAGTTATAGCAAACAAAAAGAGGTAGTTGATATGCAGCTCCTGGGTTTTTGAAGGTAGCACACAAAACCCATGTTAGCATTAACTCTGAGAGAAAATGCAACTCAGCACTTAGAGTCTTTCATTATTGCGTGCTGAAGGGCAAACGCTAATGCAAAAATAACCATTTATAGGCAATTCTGTGAACATATCGATGGCTTCAAACCTTAAATTCCATCTCATAGCACACAATGGGCTCTATTTTAATAAACCAAACGCAATGGTGAACGCAAGAGTAATCGCTTGGCGGTATCGCCCTGAGGGCGTGTCGGCGAGAAATTTGGTAATTTCATGGCGGCAATCTTGGCGCACCTTATGGCGGTATTGCTAAAAGGCTGGGTTTAAATGTCCAAGGTGTGTCTCTATGGTAGCCAATCAAATTGTTGTTCTCATGCTTTAAAAAAAAAGCCAGTTGGAACGCAATCGCTCCATGCAATTTCATAATGAGCAACCCAAACGCACTGGACCGTCAACGACAAGAGCGATTTTCCGCACAGGAATCAGACATACTTGCAACAGAAGTACAGGCTAGGACTGTAGTAATTTATGGATCACAATCCACACCACCTCGTCTCCCAGAAGTTCGGAAGGCACGGGAGGAGGTGGCGAATGCATTAATTAGCCTACATTAGGTGATGTAGGCATAATTATGATTCAAATGGTAGGCTTATGATTCAACTGTGTCAATGTGTAATTTATATATTATAGGCTATTGGCCTACATGATCGCAAGTTTCTTGTAAGCTGTCCTGTTTTATTCTAGTAGTTTAAATTTAAATTAATTAATTAATAATAATTATAGGCTATTTGTTCATTAAATGGAAGTGTAATGTTGGCATCACCTATAGACACTACATAGAACTACATGACTAACAAGTTGCCAAATTGCCAGAGTCTATTGCGTTGCCGCTATGAGGTGGTTCCAGCGGATCATAACGCAATGGGTTTTCGTTGGTTCAAATTGTCACTGAGCCGAAAGTATTTTAGAACACGCCCCAGACAGCGCCACCCATCCCACTGCAGCGCAAGCGAAAGGATGTTATGTTGAGAATTTGTTGATCCTAGCGGTATTGCTGAGAAACGCCATAGCGCCAGTTTTAAGACGTTGATGCTGTCAACAAGCTTGCGTTTGACTATACCGTCCCCTTGCGCTGGTTTGAAAATAGAGCCCAATGTGTCTTTCCAGTAGATTTACCTTTTTAAAGCACTAATGCACGAGTAAATTTTTTTTTTTGTTGTGTCCACAGCTTTCTGCCTCTCCAATACACACTGTGAATAAAAAACTAAAAACCTTTTCTGCCGAGGAGAAAATATTTGGAATAAACCTCCACGTCTACAGCCAATGGCACTTATGATTCCACACAAAGGGCCCTATCTTGGCGATCTTGGCGCTTAGTCTAAGCGCATGGCGCTAAGTCCATTTAGGGCGTGTCCAAGTCCACTTTTGCTATTTTAACGGCGTGTTTTTTGGGCGCAAAGCAGGGCGCAAGGTGCAACTGGGCTGAACCAAGTCTCTTCATTAATTATAGGTGACATGCAATAAACCAATCAAAATGTCATATCCCATTCCCTTTAAAAGCCTGCTTTTGCACCTTGGCGGATTGCTTATGATGGCGAAACAGACATGCTCGTGCGTGTTTAGTGCGATCAAGGAATAGGCTATATGGATCAGTAGCAGTAGTAGTATTATGAGTTCCCGGTAATTCCTGACAGTGCTGTTTACAAAATATATGCTGTTAAATTTCGTTAAAAGCACCTGCAACAGCTGAGAATAAGCGACCAATTGCTTCCTTCTCACCTTAGAAAACGCCAAATTATAGCCTGCTTGTTTAACCAATTTCGTTTGATTATGCAATGAACTCATGTTCAAGCTTCATCCGAAGTTCATTAGGCTACCTGCATTCTAATTTAGATTAATAACATAACTAACGTTATTTTGCCTTAATGATGACACTAAATACAACAAATCTGTCAGGTTGGCAACCCATAGGTTCAGAATATTTTCCCTTGTTTTATAATGTCCTGCTTATGGAAATGTGACCAACCTGTTTTACTGGTAGCGTAATACTTTAAAACGATTCACTTTCCCAGGAAGACCGTGAAAAGTGCGATGCACAGCAGGGGAAACAGACTTGCTCTTGTAAAGCGAACATGCAGATAATGGAATAAAAATTAATTGTAAATTAATTGTGTAACAATTCGTTTCTAATTAGACACTTAGTTCTCTTTAAAATCTTTTGTTCAGTTATGGAATAACAGGTGAAATCAGCGGGGTTTTAATAAGCTGAGGGTATGGAAACCTTGTCACTGTAATTAAAAAAATATGAAGGACGAAGAATAGCTAAGGTTAGGCTACAATTCAGTTAACATGATGACATTTATCTCCGTTTTTTAACCATAGTCTATCGAAAAAACATTATGCACAACGAGTCCGCTGTAGCCTAGGCTATTTGAAAAACAATAAAAGCAATATTCACTGGACAAGGTTTTGAACTTTTTTCAGTCACAAACCATTCTATTTAGCCTACTTACAGGCTGTATTCCTAGATAAACAGAGCTGTATTGTAATGACATCTGAAGCGCATTTTCAGAACGCAAATGTCCGTCTATTGCAGTACGCGAGTTTTCCATTGAATGACAATTCACGCATTAGGTGCAAAGACAATTCGCGCATTAGGCTTGATAGCTATAGGTGTTATCATCTCCTTTTTAATGGATAGCCATTGTCCCGTACCATCGCACATCGCCTGGATGTTGATGGAGTGGGCTGAGAGCAATGTAATGTGGCATTGTTTCCCTTCGCTGAGGGAAAGGTATGTGGACCTATGGAACCTTTTATTATTATGCATTTTTGATATAGCCTACACAATAATAATATTTCACATTGTGATCTAGATATTTTAGTCATGCTTGTGCACACCCCTGTGTGTAACAGACAAGAGGGTATGCGCGTTGTGCACACGCCTATGTAGACGCACTTATATGCGCCGTTAAAATAACATGTAAACAACTGCGACATGACTTTAGACCAGGTTTGTGGTGGTTCTAGCGCAAGCGCTTTCTGCTGGCTCAAGATAGCAATACGCCAAAAAGAATCCTGGCCACTCCTCATCTTAAGACCAACACGCCCAGTTCACTTGTGATGGCGCAAGAATGCATGCTAGTTAAAGGACGTAAGTGTTAGGCGTTATTATGGACCTACCGCCTGGTGTAAGATAGCAAAGACACTTGCGTTTGGGTTAGCGCCGCTTTGCGCCGGGTGTAAGATAGGGCCCAAAATCTCTTTCTGTTCCTTTCAAGTTCACACAAAATTAAAAAGCTTTAGTCTGACATGGAGGAGGAACATTGTCGAGGAGAGCACATTCATATTTTGTTACTGCCTCCTGCGTGATGCGAGCTGGCAGAGCCTATGTGGTCCTTGGCCTAACAATGCAATCAGTGGGAATTTGGCTAGCTGGCTCTGGCAGCGTCAGTCTGATCCTCATTCGCTACTGTGTTGCTTGCTGTTCTTGACCAGGGCCCATGGTAAGTAAAGCTGTTCTTTACCTATGCCCATGGTAAGTAATGCTGTTCTTTACCAATGCCCATGGTAAGTAAAGCTGTTCTTACCTATACCCATGGTAAGTAATGCTGTTCTTTACCTATGCCCATGGTAAGTAAAGCTGTTCTTTACATGCTGTTCTTTACCTATGCCCATGGTAAATAATGCTGTTCTTTACCTATGCACATGGTAAGTAATGCTGTTCTTTACATGCTGTTATTTACCTATGCCCATGGTAAGTAAAGCTGTTCTTTACCTATGCCCATGGTAAGTAAAGGTGTTCTTTACCTATGCCCAAGGTAAATAAAACTGTTCTTTACCTATGCCCATGGTAAGTAAAGCTGTTCCTTACCTATGCCCATTGTTAATAAAGCAAAGCTGTTCTTACCATGTGTGTTTGCCCACACTCTTGTGACATGGCCACGTTATGTGCCTTGCAAAGATGTCCTTGTAAGTTTCTCAGCAGCAGCAGCCAAATACAAACAATGATAATAAATAAATATTATTTGTTTAAATAATAATAAAAATATAAATATGCATTGTACGTCATTGTTTGATAAAACGCTGGAAGGTAGAGACATGATAATGTTGTTATCTCTCTGTGTCTTTCTGTCTGAAAATAGTGTACATGAAACTTTAAATTATTGCCCTTTCAAACAAAGACAGAGTAATTAGATATCGGGGCTTTTGCTGTAAAAGGTAGCAGAGTTGCGCATTGAGTTGTCTAGGCTAGAGTCTTGTTTTATTATATATAAAATATACATCTACAACTACCTTCAAACCCACTTGCTACTTGAAGTAGTACATTCTCAGTTTGCCTCATTAACTTTATGGTGTAGGTTTATGTATGTACTACTTATAAGTAAATAATGTATTAAGGGCTACTATTGGTTGTGATCCTAATGACTTGTGAGCAAGCCTAGACCTTTTGGCATGCACTTATATAAGTCACTCTGGCTAATAATGTCTGCTTAATGCCTAAAGGTAAATTTAAATTAGCCATTCATCCACTGGAGAGAAAGCACTCTGAATCTTTTAGCAATTCCGAGTGGTGTGTTATCCAGCACACACATGAATGCGGTGTCTAATGCCTTCATATTTTAATTAAATGCCATTTAATTTGAATTAAATGCCAGTGCCTGTCAGTGGGGAATGTCCACAGACACATTACAATTCCATCGCAGCGCTCAAAAGTGTGTGACACACTGAAGAGGGTAAAACCCGAGTTCTGGCCACTCATTTAAGTCGGCTGAAAGTGAATCATTACATTATCACACTTCCTGTGTATCACCTGCCAGAGCCGAAATGGCTGCCGCAGGGAAAATAATTCATGTCTGGTTTTTAATTAGCTGACCATTCTTTCACCCAACCCAAATAACTCAAGAGAACCCCCCCCCCCACAAACCACGTGTCGTCGTTAAAGACGTTTCTGGGACGTCAGGAATTAAGATTTAATTAGACATCTTTCATCTTTAAGGTGCCTGAAAGGCACGGTTTAATTTCACCGTTTTGTTCATTTCATTATCATTTCTTTTTAACCCTTTAATGTGTGAGATATGTGAAATACGTGCTTAGAATGTTCTAAACTGAACATTCTAATGCTGATGTAACAACCACTACTGGTAATTGAAAGCAATGGAGTTCTGGAATTGTTGTTAGAACACCGACATAGAATTTTGAAAAACACTCTAGAAAAAGCTACTCTCCAAAGGCCTAAACCCAGGCTCACTAAGGAAATGCTGGTGTGAAAGCATAGCATTAACGTGCGGCATCTGACAGACAGCCATGGGCCAGGGTGTCTGCTCCGGTCTGTAATCGCCTTCATGATAGCGGGAGGCTCAGAGCTGCTATCGAACGCGCCGCGCTCTCGCCCGCCAAGAAAAACGCTGCCATGGGGACCGTGACTTCCTGCTCAGACTCGTCGGATCTGTTTAAAAGGTGAAGGTCACCGCCGACAACACTGTCCCCCCCAGAAACTCGGAGACTACGAGAACGCTGTGGACATTATTCCAGCTGCCAAAAACTTCACACACCAAACAGCTGCCACAGCTGCAAAGTAGCCGGAATTGAAAAACCCTTAATTTAACCTGTCCTTTTCTGCCAATTCCTTTAAAGCAGAAATAAATATTTCTCTGCTATTTTACTGAAATGTATTATGCCTCAGGCTCGTCTTGCCATGGATGTGATGATATGACTTCGGTTGTTAAAAATAGTTTTTCAGTGGCTAGAAAATTATTTTTTTTCCAATTGGATTGTAACAATTATCAGTAGACTCCTACATAATGACATGCTGGCATAATCAACACTTCTTTATACTCACTTTTTAAACATTCATTAATACTAATTACAACCACTAACAATCATAGCATGTGCATTCATCTTGCTCATTTGAACACTGAAGAATATAGACGTATGCTAACTATCGACTGTCAAATATTTCCAATTTGTCTGACCTTTTTCTTCTAAAATGAACGTACCTATTATTGAGGTTATTTATATTTACGGACATATAAATAAAATGGTCACACTTGAACACATCTATTAAAAATAATTATTTGTACACTCTTAAGATGAAGTGAGGAAAAACAAACAAACACCACAAGAAGTATACATATTACATTAGTTTAATTTAGCAGATGGCATGCATCCATCTGAGTTATCTGAGGAACAGTGCCAGACCTGGAGAATGACATTACCAGGGAAGTTAATGTACAGTACATCTCACTCCACTAGAGCACTAAACAGGCATGTTATGGGGCTTCACCTGCCTCAATGTACCATAGAAGTCAAAATTAAAATAGAATATACTGGGGATCCATGAGAGAATGTGCTTGGGGGAACAACCTAGATCCTCTTTCTCAGCATAGCTTTTGGATATGAAATCATCATATTCGGTCAGATTATAGCAAATGCAGCACACAGTAAATAATAAATAAGAATATTTTAATGCCAAGGCCTGGCAGGGAAAAAAGACTCTGCAGCTTGCTCATGCCAGTCTGAAAAAGATGTCCTAACAGTTGTTGTCAAGAATTCTCATCATTCGGGCCTTCTGCACACCGAATGAATGCTTTCTGCCAGGTTCTCTTGGCAGTGATGAATGTCATAATTAAGCTGTCATGTCAAACACACACACGCTCAGATTTTTGCTTAGAAGTTACACCAGAGTAAGTGACTAAAGGTACATTAAGACTAAGATTAAAGCTGTCTAAAATTTGTTAAATTCTGCAACAAATTCTGTAAAATGTCCACTTCAATGTTGTTCAAAGAGTGTATATGAGCCAAACTGGGATAAAATGTTCAATATCAGACTGAAATATACTCCATCAGAGATAAATGTACTATTAGAATATTCCCATGAGGGAACTTCAGTAAAGTAATGAGAGTTAAACATACTATATCAGACTTAAATGTACTCTATCAAAGTTAGACGTGCTATGTCAGACTTAAACATACTCTATCAGAGGTAAATGTACTATATCAGAGTTAAATGGATTATATCAGATGTACTCTATCATAGTTAATTGTACTATACCAGACTTAAACACTCTCAGAGCTAAATTTACTTTATCAGAGTTAAATGCATCTATCAGAGTTAAATGGATATATATATCAGACAAAATGTACTCTATCATAGTTAAATGTACTATATCATACTTAAACATACCCTATCAAAGATAAATGTACTATATCAGAGTTAAATGGACCATATCAATCAAAAATGCACTCTATAAGAGTTAAATGTACTATATCAGACTTACATTTACAATATCAGAGCTACATTACTGTATCAGAGTTGATTTAACACTCAGCGTGTTACTGCACATGGGCCACCAAGGGTACTTTGTACTACAGCTACCCAAGGGCCACTGGATATGTTCATTGAACAGGTACATATTCACAACCTTCAATTATTAAAGAGACAATTATTAGACATTATTAAAAATAAAAACCCGTGGGCAGCATAACATAACTTTGTTTAAGCAAAAAATATGGGGCACACTTTAAATAAAGTCTGTCATATAAAGGCTTTATATAGCATATATAAAGCATTCATTAACATGACATAATGGCTTCATAAGCAATTGTCATGTTTCATAAAGGGTGACATAACACCTTCTTATGCAACATCTTATGCCAAATGTGACATAACCGACACATAAATGTGACATAACCAACATCTAAGGCCTGGTACATACTCTACGCAAGGAACGCGCGCAACGACGCAAAGAGCAACGCAGGGGGCGTTTCTCGCGTAGCAAAATGTGCAGTCCAAATTTTGTAACGCGACGCAAACGTGTAGTGCAATTCCACGCATTTCCGTTAGAGGAGCTAAATGTAAATACTGTTCAATAACTGCAGAATTGCAGACTACACAAAGTAGTAATAATTTCTGGTTTAAGGTTACTTGCTCCAACCAGATTAGCCCAGGCTGCCAACTAGCGGGCAGGGCGAAAAGAAGCCGGTAAACGCGCGTATAGTATGTAAGCAAAGACCTCGCGTATGTCCCGAATCTGCGTTGGCGTTCATGTTCCTTGCGTAGAGTATGTACTAGGCCTAAGGCTAACTGTGACGTATTTGGCATAACATGTTGCATAAGAAGGTGTTATGTCACCCTTTATGAAGCAAGACATTTGCTTATGTATGATTTTTTAAGTGATTACGTCACATTTATGAAGGCTTTATATATGCTATATAAAGCCTTTATATGAGAGACTTTGTTTAAAGTGTGACCAAAATATGCTTCACTCATATGGCTTAAACTGTACAACTCCCTAAATTGTTGTTACTGGATGTGCCCAAAATGTGAAATGCTGCTAATTCTCAACACATGAAAAGAAAACCACATGACGGTGTTGCGGTGCTAATGCATAGCATGCCACCTGACCACCTAAAAAAAAATAGCATTCTCTTTCAGAAGAATTTCAAACAATGTGACCTGCACCTAGCAACACAGTGAGTTACAAGAGCAAGTAATTTTCTCGTATTTTTAGTAAGTGCTGGGGCAATCTGACACCCTGGGTATCAGCATTAGCGTACCACAACATTTCTCTGGCCTGACAGCAAGGTAATACAATGCTGCAGCACTGCAGATCCGTACCTGTGATAATGTTGTAACAGTGGATGGGTGTAGGGAGTGCTTCCCAGCTCGACTTTAGGCAGAGCGCCAGAACAAACAAATGTCATTTCAAATAAAGTAACTCAAAAAGAGAACTGAGACAGCACATCCAATAATAAAATAAAGGAGCACCGAATTACTTCATATTTGCACTTTTATTGCGTTGCCAACCGACACACGAGAAATACTAATGCCTTTCTAGCGGATGCCTTCCCCAGAACGACTGCGTTTCAACAGCGTTAGCTGGGCTGAGCATTTTCAGCGTATAAAAATCAAGGGATTTGTGCTAAATTTGTGTTAAATTATAGTAACCCCCCCCCACACACTTACCGAACGCCGTGTAGAACTCCTCTTTCGCTAAGTGTTTATCCGCGTTTCCGTCATCATATTTCAGAAGGTCAAACAGCGTGCAGTCCGAGAAGTCCTTGAGCGGGCCTTGCTGTTTGACTATCTGCCAAGAATAAAAGAATAAGACATAAGGTTTATTTTTTACTGCTGAATAAAGATTTTCGGATAAATTAATTAATAGCAAGTAAAGACCTACGGTGCTGTTCCACATAAACAGCCTGGGCTCTCCCTGGCCGGGGGCGGGGGAGTAGTGGATGGAATTGCGATAGAGGAAGGGGGGGGGGGGGGGGGTAATTGAATATGAATGAATATTGGGTTCAAACAAATGCAGCTTTAATGCATAACTATTTACACAGAATAAAATTTCATTTCCCTTGTTGTATTCTCCTCAGACTGTATTTTAATCCGTTCTTAAGAAAGAGGAGTGGAGGAACCAGACTCACCGTCTCAAAAGCCATTTCAGCATGGCAATAAAAACCGTAGATGCGCACAGAGTGCGTGCTCTATCATGTAGGGTTGAAAATAAAGTGCAGGTTGAAGCTCGTATGATAAAGTTCAGTGAAGCATAAAGGTTGGTGGGGATTTTGCTCCATTTCCAAGTCCAGGCTAAGGCACGTTCGATAGCGCAGGCAAACATCTCTGATGTGCACACACCCATTCCGGAGAACACAGTAATGGTAAGTAAAATGCATTCATTATTAATGCCAGGTCACTTCTGTTGTCTGTCTGAGAGAAGCATAAATATCATAGGTGGTTAGAAAGGAAAACAAAAAAAACAAAAAAAAAGATAAAACCCTTCTCTGGGTTTATCTTTCTCTCCAAAGTTAAACAGAGATCCTTGAAAGAATTATTCTTTTTTATTTCACATTGTCGACCATAAATGTTAAGCAAACTGCAGGCTAGTTGCATGAAATTATTTCTTGAAATGGAAATAAATTATAAATGTGCTGTATTGGCACAATCAGTTATGTTCTTTTTACGCCCAGCAATAAAATTAACTGATTTAAAATGTATTGATCATGGCGTGCTCCAAATATTTATGACATATTACAGTAAATTCCATTTACATAAGTGAGCTCTGAAATAAATATTTATCATTATACTTATTTATAATATATCACTGTATATTTTATATTTTAAGAGAGCTTTGAAATATATTGAGCATTATAGTTTCTACATACATGTAGTTACGAAACATAGCAGTGATATTCCATTTTCATACGGGAGTGCTGACTGTGGCCAGGAGTTGCCGCTATTGGCCAAAGTGTCACCCTGGAGGCGGGGTTTCAGTCGACAATGTATAGCGTTTCCTGTGTGACCATGCGATAGGGACTCCTTTGGTCGTCATGGGAACCTGGAGTCTGTTAGCGCACACTCAGCAGCCGAAAGAAGAGGCGCCCAGCTGTGCATAATCTGAGGACTACATATGGAAGCGTGGCAATGGCAATGGACAGGACTGGAACTGTGCTTTTCCTCCAATGATCTCAAAGCACCTCACAGCGAAAGGGGAAAACTCACCTCAACCGCCACCAATGTGCAGCACCGACCCAACCCGCCCAAGGCAGCCATTTTGTGCCAGAATTCTCATCACACATTAGCTTAGGTGAAGAGGGGCGGGAATTTTTGAGCCAATTAACATGTGAGCCCTACCAAATTGACGGGGGGTACTGCAGAGATGGGTTTTCAGTCACAGGTGTTAAAATTCTATGTCGGAGTTCTAGAACTCCTTTGCAGTTACCAGTAGTGATTGTTACATCAGCATTAGAATGTTCAGTTTAGAACATTCTAATCACATATCTGTAATCTTACACCTTAAAGGGTTTTATATGTGTGGACTAATTAAAACTTTATTAGTCCACACAGCTGACCAGGTGCAATAGATATGGCGTTCTCCTCTGTCTCTCAAAGACTTCAATTGAAGAGTGAAATGATGCAAGAGTTCTGCAGTCTGGCATCTGCAGAGGGATGCAGTTGTGGCTCCGCCAATATGTTTAGAAGAAAAGAGGTTACTATGAGAAACTACCAAAAGGAAAGGGACTGGGCACAGAATTTCAAATTCACGATAGGAAACCACATTATAAACTCCCATTACAAAACCCCCATTATTCATATGTGTTGTTACACGTGATTTTAACACTTTTTTTTTTTTTTTAGATTACCACTGAACATTTTACTGTTCACTTCTTCTCAAAGTCATCACAACACCATTACCGCGCATGGCTGATAACGCAGTGATATTTTTTTACATTTTTTATTTTTTTCCGCCTCCTTACCAGTGACAACTCAGTGCTGTCCACAAGGCCACTGCCATCCACGTCAAAGCGCTCGATCATCTGATCCACCAGCATCTTTTTGAGCGCCGTTTTGTCCTGATTCCTCCCCGCGTTGTCCTCTCTCATGTACTTCTGCCTCTCCAGGTCCAGCATTCTGTTCTTCAGCTTCCTGTAGTCATACGGTCTGCACCTGTCACCTAAGGGACAGACAGACAAAGTAAAGCCGGCTGGCAAAGCGTTTCCTTGACCATACAATACATCGCAGGCATTTAGAAGATGCTCTAATCCAGAGCGACTCACATAACGTTTTACCTAGTATCCATTCATACAGCTGGATATTTACTGAAGCAGCGCAGGTTAAGTACCTCACTCAAGGGTACAACGGCAGTGTCCTGCCTGTTTTCCCCCCCCCCAAAAAAGATCCTCAACCAGGTAACCTTAAAAAAGACTAACGTAGAGAATGAGAAGAGCTTTGCCACACAGAACTAGTAAAACTTTTAGCAAACAGTTAATTAACAGGATCAGGATTTTATTTTATTTCTTTCCCAAACACAGTGTATGATCAGGTCGTTATTTCTCATATAACAGATGACAAAATATTCCAAGCACACCTTTTGATTTGACATACCAAAGTAATATCTAATTAGGTTTCTCTTTCATTATTTTGAAAAGGTTGCTCAAAGGGTGGAAAAATCCTTCTTCGGAAGGGAAAAGGTGTTGTGAGAAAAGGTAGAAGTGCAGAATAAATTAAAGTTAGAAAAGAAGGTGTGAGGAGAACAATGTCACAGCAGGAGGAGACATTGTTAAAAGGAGGCAAGTCTTTGTGAGGCTGTAATGTTCACAGGCAGCTTGTGTCACTACACAAGAGCTGAAGATCAGATAGGTTTGGAAAGTGAAGACCGACGGATACGGTAGTTTACAGGAGGAGGAGGACCTCAGGAGGTGAAATAGATTGTGGAAAGAAATTATATCAGGAGATTAAACACAAAGACTGAAATAACCAGGTTTTTAAAAAAAAAACAGCAGCAGGAACCTCTATGGTAGTTATCATTCACCTCTTAAGTTAATTTATGTATCTGAAATGTTTACGCCTGTGTTTTCTTCCGAGAACAAAGGTACGTACACTTTGATTTAGTTTATGTATTCATTTCAGAGCTCATGCGTCCTTCAAATCCAACGTACAAATTACCCATAACATTAAAATACACCGTGGGAAACTGGGGTCGTTTCAGAAAAGTGAGAAATGCATACGCACCCACACCTACACACGCATACACACCCACACCTACACACGCATACACACCCACATACACACGCATACACACGCAAGCATACACACGCGCATACACGCACGCACACACGCATACACACACGCACACACGCATACGCACACACACGCGCACACACGCATGCACACACACGCACCCACACCTACACACGCACACACACACACACACGCACACACACACACACACACCTACACACGCATACACACGCACACCCACACCTACACACGCACACCCACACCTACACACGCATACAGACACACACACACACACACACACACACACACGCATACACACCCACACCTACACACGCATACACACCCACATACACACACATACACACACACGCATACACACACGTACACACGCATACGCACACACACGCGCACACACACACACACACACGCACACACACGCACACACCCACACCTACACACGCATACACACACACACACACACACATACACACGCACACACGCACACACACACACACACACACACCTACACACGCATACACACGCACACCCACACCTACACATGCATACAGACACACACACACACACACACACGCATACACACGCACACCTACACACGCATACACACGCGCACACACACACGCACACATGCACGCACACACACACACACACGCACACACACACCTACACACGCACGCACACACGCACACGCGCGCATGCACACAACGGCACACGTACACACGCGCACACACGCACACACACACCCACACACGCATACACACGCACTCCTACACACGCACACACACACCCACACACGCATACACACGCACTCCTACACACGCATACACACGCACGCACACACGCACACGCGCGCAAAGGCAATTTCAGAAATAAAAAAATAAAAATAATTCCATTCTTTGGTTCATTTCACATCCTATCAAAAATATTTTAACGCTTAGGGCCTAATTTACTAAGACCTTTAGTGTGTGCAAAACCTTTTAGCACACGCAAAACCAATCGCACAACCAGTGACTGGTGCCCAACAAATACAATGACCAATAATTATTCATATTATTGGTTTTGTGTGCGCTAAAAGGTTTCGCACATGCTAAAGGTCTTCGTAAATCAGACCCTTATTATTTTAGATTTTCCTAAATCTAGTGGGAAAGAAATACTGGACAGAGAAAGAAAGATAAAAAAGAGCATCCTGCAGTATGCAGTATGTAGTATGCGGGTAAACCTGGAATCTCCAGCAAGGGCTCCCTGACACCACACAGGAATCCCCCTGACAGTGTCAAGACTGTTTCTGATTCACACGCGCATTTCATCTTGACTTGTATCACCTGCTAAAGCGCCCCGTACACAGGCCTCAGCTGTCTGACGGCACTCATCATAAAGTGACATATTTTCCTGACAGCTCGCAGCGACAGAGACACTTCCTTGTTGAGAAACATCAGGCAGAAGAGAGAGCTACACTGCCTCACCTTCTCTCTAGAGTCTCTAGAGAGCCGGCAAGCTGCACCAAATGAATGAGTGCACACAGCGTCTATACGGAGCAGAGCTGTAATTTAGGAAAAAAGACATTGTCTCCTCACAATAATGGCCATTTCTCTTTTTTCATGATTAGCCAGGCACAGCACCTCTCTGTTGCTATTGTATACGGGGGACCGAGTGAAAATGGGTTCAGACACTTGGACGTTCCCCCCGAATCTCATTTCTTAGAGATACTTCAGAAAGCCATTGGCGGTTTATGAAATATTTAGGGCCCATGGAGCTCGGGCTGTGGAGCAGCAGGTGAAAGCATCTCTCTCCCTGCGACTCGACACGGGCCGTTGCGGAGCCGCGCTTGTGGTTAAGACTCTCCCTTGTGGACAGGATGCCTGGGTATTGCAGCCTCGGCTTCAGCTCTGTTCGTTTAACTCTGACAGTGTAAATTGAACTCTAACAGAGTTGATGCGAAATCGCTCTGAATCCGTGCATGGCGCTGGGGTCTGTGTGGTTAAACCGATAAGCTTTTCATTGCGCGCAGTAAAATGTTCAGTGGCAAATCGGCTCTGAAAAACTAAAAAAAATAATTGAATTTGACTCTGACAGAGTACAATCGTTCCCCCTGCGACTCATATCAGTTTTGTTAGTGTCAAATGTACACTGGTGGAGTTAAATTAACACAGGCATTCTACATACTCTACTCTACACCCTCTGTAATTCTATGTCCGTGAGTACTGGTGCGGAGCAGTACATGACAACTGCATGTGTATGTGCGTCCTCCTGCGCTGTGGCCATTTTGGCTCCTAGTCGCCACATGTGCAATGTACTAGGACCAGAAAAGCAATGCGAAAAGGACGATCCGTGCGCACGCGAGTGTCCGTGTTCACGGCGGGCTGCATGTTCTGGAGACACGCCGTCATTTAGTTTATGTTTTCTTTGACCTCTGAACTCATAGACTTGATCAGTGCTTCCCAAACCTACCCCCTGCTGGGTCCAGGGGTTTGATGGGTTCCACCTCAAGCACACCTGATACAACTCAGCAAGGGCTTGATGTAGTTTTGCAACTACACAAACACACACAAATAATACTGTGTTGTTTCTGGGACAAACACACCATGTTTCTGACCGGAGACCAGCTTCAGAAAAGCAGTATGGAGAAGGTATGAAGCCACACCTTTCAGAACACACACTGTCAATGCACCGTATCAATTGTACATTAATTCCCCTGTTCACTAAAAGATCAGTGTGTAGAAAATCTATCCTGTGGTGACAGTAGGGCCCTGGTGTTTTCCGATTCGGGAAAATCCCAGTGGATGGCAAGGAAAAATATAGCTAACATGAAGCCACATCAGCGTAGCTTTCAAATCCCATTCAAACTCATCATTTATGCACAAGCCTCAGAGTAACCTGACAGCACTGTGTCAAGCCCGGAGACCTCAAGAGTGTACTTCCTGCCCTGGCAAGCTGTTCTGAGCATTAAAAATGCTCTTTGTATATAATAAAAAATGTCCTGAGATCAATGAGGAATTTATCTTTAATCAGTGTACACCTACGCCCCTGTGTTCTACTGACAGAACTCTTTCATATTAATTTTGAAATTTCCACATTTATCTCCAAGGACTGAACTTGGTATTAGAGGAAAAAAACTAAAACAAAACACCAAAAACTAACAATACTACCACAGCTGCATTTCATTGTAGTCAAGTGTGCCTTCTATGCTAACTCTGCAGTTGCTAGGGGACCTCCTCCAGTCCGTGTGATTGGCTAGCGTGGTGCTATCGTTCTCGTCCTTCTGGTGTGGAAACACAACACAACTGTCACGGCTGTCAGACATAAACTGTCACCGGCCTCCTATGGAGCGAGGGAACATATTATTCACAATGTACATATAACGTAAACAGAAAAATGTCACACAGAATGGTGAGCGAAGATGACTAACAAGACATTTCTTACAAGGATTCTGTCACCGAATGCCTGTATTTCGTGGTATCTTTTACTGCCGAGAGTCATCTTTTAATCTAAGTGATGCAGCATGGCTATGATTTAGTACACAGTTCTAAATATTCCTTATCACGTCCATATTCTGAACGCTGGATCTCCATAAGTTTGAAATGACGAGAATGCATTCGACCATTTCAGAAAAAAAAATAAAAATACAATCCCAAATAGACATTTACCTTCCTGGAATTTTGCAAGCGCTCGTGGAATACCAGCCCCAGAGGAGTTGGGTAAATGTAGTTTTCATGGCTTGTTGAAAGATTCTGACGTGAATTTGCTACTGCTTGTTTTAGTTTGCAGCCGTTTTATTTATTTTTTGGGACTACGGCCTTGTTTTGACGCACAACTCCGGTCACCTTGGCCGGTTGCCGACAGTGGTTAAACGGGCCTGTGTCACGGACCCACTTGATATTAACTGCAATGGACCGCTAAAGTAATTTGCAGGTCGGGCTCTGGGTACACCATGAATCACTTGTATCGATCTTCCCTGGCGAGTAGGGTAATGCTTTATAAAAAATAAAGTCCCATTATCACACTGTACAAGAACTTTGTGAAGCATCCAATGACCCAGTAGAGACGTAGGACAGGAACATCAAAACTGAAAATTTGCGGCTCACTGCTGCAGCTCTGGTAGCAACCTCCTTTAAATGCAGGCCATTTTCTCCTGTGGGCCTTTCTGCTTGGAGTGCGTGTGCGAGTGAATGGTGTGTGTGTGCCTTGCGATGGATCGACGACCTGTCCAGGGTGAATTCTTGCCTCTCGCCCAATGCATGCTGGGATAGCCGCCGTGGGTGTGCGCGACCCTGACCAGGAATAAGCAGGTCAGATAATAGGTGGATGGATGTTCGTCATGTAGGCGAGTCATCGATCGCACGGTGCACCTCTCTCCTTAATGCATATGCGCTTAAGGGAGGATCGCGCAAATAACGGGCGGAGATATTATAAGTCTGGCTGATTAGTATTCCGTTGAATTCACGCAATTAACGAGGGTTGATTTTTGCATGAAATTTGTCCGCCTCCAAAGAGCAGGCGTAAATTAGCAGAGGCCTATTAAAGAAATGTTGTTGTGGAGATGACTTCCTCAAACAATGGCCGCAGTAATTGTAGCAAGACAGAGACACAGGCAGAGCCCTCTAATACTGAGAAAATCTTTGCTACAAAAATCACACTATTTCAACTCCCGAGCAAGAAATCACCTAACAGTACAGATTAAGCAGCCATGCAATAATTACTCTTCTGTAAGAAATAAAAGACATATTCAATGCACTAAACAGGAGGTATTTAAACTGTGGCTTTTAAGCTCTGCTTCATGGCAAAATACGATTAGTAGGCAGTCCCATTCGCTGATTGCGTAATTAGCAGATGTTAATTTCATGCATATTGCGTATGCACCAACATACTTGCGCGGTGAGTTTATTGTACGTACATCTGGCCCTTGGTTTTTTTTTTAGGAGGGTGAACTGACTATCCCACAAGTACTTTAGGACAGAATACTCAGAAGCAGCCAAATATTGATATGAGAGAGAGAGAGAGAGAGAGAGAGAGAGAGAGAGAGAGAGAGAGAGAGAGAGAGAGAGAGAGAGAGAGAGAGAGAGAGAGAGAAAGAGAGAAAGAGACTTCTTGTACCATAAAGTCCTTTTGGTGACCACAGCCATTGAAAGGTCTTGTATACACTTTCCTTCCTGACCAGGAGTACCTGTCCCTTTTCATTTTTCAGCCGTAAAAGCTTTGTTCATTTCTCCAGCCATCGAGCCACCTCTGACTTCAGTTAGTGACACTGTAACACCGCCACCGGGCAGCCACTCACACTGGGGAATCAATGCAGCTGGAGTCAAAAACCCAAACTAACCCATTCAGACAGGCAGAAAAAAATAGAGAGCTGTCAGCTCCTCAACAAACTGTGTATGTGGCAAGTGTTATAACAGTTTATACGACAAGTGCTATAACAGCTTATATACCAAAGTGTGTGTGGCAAGTTTTATAACACCAAAGTGTGTGTGGCAAGTGTTATAATAGCTTATACACCAACGTATGTGTAGCAAGTGTTATAAGACCTTATATCAATACAAGTGTGTGTGACAAGTGTTATAACAGCGTATGTACCAAAGTGTGTGTGGCAAGTGTTATAACCACACCAAAGCATGTGTGTAGCAAGTGTTATAAGCCCTTATATCACTACAAAAGTGTGTGAGGCAAGGGTTATAACTTACACCAAAGTGTGTGTATAAAGTGTTATAGCAGCTTAGAACAACACAATGGTGTGTCTGGGAAGTGTTATAATAGCTTATAACAACACCATTGTGTCCCTTGCCTGGCTAGCAAAACAACAGTTGTTGTTTCTTGCAGTGAACAAGTGCAGCAGTGGCTCATCACTTGCAATAATATCACCTCTACACCATTAATTTAACGATTCAAGGGTGCCAGAAACCTCAAATCACCCAACGCCTTAGTCTGTTGCCTGCGATTCAAGATATCAACATCCGTTATGTTCTACAGGAGCAGAATTCCTCAGTGCCACACAAAACCACGGTGTGAAATTGCCATATGCCTATTTCGCAAAAATCACATCCCATCTTTGTTTATCTCTGCATATAAATGAACAGCAGACAGAGGAAAGTAATAAAACAGTGCTCTTGTAATCAGCCGTGTCCGAATGCTTCCTTGTGAAGGAGTAAATCCTTCCAGTGGTGAGGGTGGTTCATTCTTGACTGTAGCGGAGGGGGGGTGTTTATGTTACATATATTGAATATGCCCGATCCAGAGCAGGCTGGTGACCGTTTATGTGTGACAGCCGTGACAGTTGCACTGTGTTTCCACGCCAGAACCTTGTATGATGTTTGCAGCTGGATTTTTTCTGCAAGGCATGAGAACGATAGCCCCAAGCTAGGCAATCACACAGAAGAGAAGGTCCCCTAGCAACAGCAGAGATGGGATAGAAGGCACACTTGACTACAATGCAATAGAGCTGTGGTTGTTTTTTGTTTCTGGAATGCACTTTAGAAGGTTTTCAGTTAGGGAGGGGGGGGGGTATAATTATTAATGCCGAAGAGGCTTCTCGGCACAGCAGAATGCGCTGTAAACTGCCATTAGCTGTCTTGGATCCACCCATGTTCAGACAATGCCGCTGTACGCCCCCGCAAGCTCCATGACAACCTCAGCCGCTCCAAAAGAAGAGGAGGTCACTGACCGCCATTTTATCAGCTAAAGGATTGGCAGCCGTGATGCGTAACCCAGACAGAATTGGATGACTGCTGCCATGATCCAACAGTCCAACATCTCTCCAGCAACCTGACCCGTACTGATAAAGTGTCCATTCAGGGAGTCACACATGGCCGGACTGGCCATCTGGCAATTTGAGATGGGCCGGTCAGCTGAGCTGGGCTGTGATCGCTCCCCTTTGTGTGCAGGGCTGGTTGGGGTGGGCCGATCATGGCAAAAAATCACCAGAACCAAATTTTTCTCCCAGTCCAGCCCTGCTGACACAGCACCACTCAGAATAATGGGGACATGAGGACATTGTATATTGAATGCTCACCAGATTAAATGTTCACCGTTATTGCGATACCGACCAAACTAAAGCTTGAAACTTATTTTGTGGCACTGCTGGGTGGCACTGTTTAGGCACTGTTCCAGAGTGTGGATGGGCCCCACAGTCTGGTATGTGTTTAGGGCACTGTTCTAGAGTGTGGATGGGCCCCACGGTCTGGTATGTGTTTAGGCACTGTTCCAGAGTGTGGATGGGCCCCATGGTCTGGTATGTGTTTAGGGCACTGTTCTAGAGTGTGGATGGGCCCCATGGTCTGGTATGTGTTTAGGCACTGTTCTAGAGTGTGGATGGGCCCCATGGTCTGGTATGTGTTTAGGGCACTGTTCCAGAGTGTGGATGGGCCCCATGGTCTGGTATGTGTTTAGGGCACTGTTCCAGAGTGTGGATGGGCCCCACGGTCTGGTATGTGTTTAGGCACTGTTCTAGAGTGTGGATGGGCCCCATGGTCTGGTATGTGTTTAGGGCACTGTTCCAGAGTGTGGATGGGCCCCACGGTCTGGTATGTGTTTAGGCATTGTTCCAGAGTGTGGACGGGCCCCACGGTCTAATATTTGCTTTTTGTGAAAGTTGTCAGTTCATGTTTTAACTCTGTAGCAATGTAGCACACGCTGTGAAGAACAAAGGTTTCATATAAAAGAAGCGATGTTTCTCCAGTCCTGTTGTTGTGTGCACTGCAACACAAAGAGCATGAATCCCCTGGAGCCTACAGTTATCCCTGTGGGGACAAGGCTTGTTGACATGACTGAAGACTCAACAATGGACTCCAGCTGTGATCTCCCAACGATAAACTATAAAGAAAAAATAGTTGTGCATTCACATTGCATGGACTACAGAGAAGAAGAACAGAGGTTCTGCATTCACATTGCATGGACTACAGAGAAGAAGAACAGAGGTTCTCTGATCCGCACAAAAACTCTGTCACTCAGTGCACACAAATGTCAAATGCATTTTCATTGTTTGGAGAAAAATACAGAAAAGAACAAATGCAGTATTTTTCATCGTGTATTTTGCTGGATTAAGAATTACGATAATTCCTCCGAGTTGTGTATTAAATACCCAGACTGAAGAGTGAAACAAAAGTTTTTTATTTTATTATTTTTTTTAAATTTAAATAGACATGTCACACTGTCATCTCTAGAAATGCAAGGTGTCAAATTGACAGCAAATTACTTTTTTCTTCCCCCATAGTCAGCAGATATATGAGTGATTGTTGTTTAGTTGATGTGGTGTTGTGGTAATCAATCTAATTTTCCATCGTGACCACACACCAATATCATCCCATAGTCAGTGCATCACTCAGTCATCAAAGATAAAAGCATGACCACACAAGACCTATTGTGGACATTTCCTTTTTTTTTGGTTTTATAACAGGGATTTAAAAGAAAATTGGTCGGTATTGATTCCGTGGGAATTTTTAGTTTTAGTAGCGAAAAGTAAACTGGTCAAACTATAATAACATTAATAAACATTAAACATTAATACAAGTTAGTAAAAGTATTATTTAGTAATATCCCACAGTGGGATTCTACACAAAAAAGTGCACAAGGTTACAATAAACACTGTTGCTAGGCAGTATTCATTCCCATGTCACCCGAGAAATTTGAAAGCTATGGGGCAGGGCTGCTCAACCCTGTTCCTGGAGATCTACCTTCCTGAACGTTTTCATTTCAACCCTAATTTGGCATACATGATTCTACTGATTAGCAGCTCACTCAGATCTCCAGCTGTTGAATGAGGTGTGCTTCGTTAGGGTTGGAGTGAAAACCTACAGGACGGTAGATCTCCAGGAACAGGGTTGGGCAGTCCTGCTATAGTGTAAAAAATACAAAAACAATAACCACACAGCTATCACTACAAAAATGGAATCACAATAGGAGGGAATCAATAGTTGAGCTGCTTGATAATAGCAGTTGGTGACTTAGAGCCCCCTACTGCTAAGGAAATGGCTTTATAACTTGGCCAATCTCCTCATGGATCAGTTTCACTTATCACAGTTAACAGAATGTGCGCATTAAAAAAAACACACAAAAAAAAGACTCGAGACATTCCATTCCGGAATTTCCATGTGTTCTGTCCATTTTTCATATTTTTCACTTTACGCACATATTATGTGTGATAATATATTGTAGGTAGTTTTTTTTAATATATTTTTTTTTTTTACTGTTACAGACATTATACTACTGTTAATTTTGACAGTTATCTTTTAAAAAGGAAGCAATGTTGACCCTGAAAATGTGCTAATTGGTCTCAGTGAGTTAATATTTATGTTTTTTTTGTACCTGCTGTGAGCAAGGTAATTTCTTCAGTGATAAAAAAATAATAACCTTACTTTGACATTAAAATAATCATTCATGTCAGAATACTGAAATAAATTCACAAACTGTAGACATTAATTCAGAAATGTATGTAACAATTTCACCTACATTCATTGCATCTGTTGCAGATTGTTGCTGTATTTTTTTAAAAATTATTATTTTTCTCCTGTTCCTCCTTGACTCTCACTTAATTCATAACTACCAATCCTCAGTGATAAATCCAATATCTTTGATGTTAATTGAGCCTTTGAGCATTGCTGCATATTGATTGAATATCTGTATGACGTGGCCAATTAATTAAAACAGTTAAAAAGTCTTGTGTGTTTTTGGTAGTGTTGCCTCTCTCCTCCCTTCCCTTTGATTTCAAAATAGAATAGAATAACTTTTTTTGCCAAGGGGAACTTTTGGAAAATTAACATGGATTAAAAAAAATGTAAAGTTTCTAAAATTGTGACCAACCATGGTAAAACATCCACAGTTACAGAAAATGTGTTACGTACATAACACATTTGCAATGTAAATGTGCCATTTACATTTTATTAAAGTCCAAGTTCAGATATTTAAAATATACTGTATAAAATAAGGCATATCATGCACTACAATCAGAAAAATAACAAGGAGGTTACGGCTTGTTGAATGTTGCTACTCCTTGAAAGTAAGTTCTGAGAAAAGGTTGAAAGTTTGAAACCTTTTCCTGCACATTTTCAATGAAAGCCAGCAATAGGCATTTAGAACCGTAGAAGCTGGGTAAAATGGCCCCACATTAATAGTGCTATACTGTAAAAGTGATTCAATGCTAAACAAGGTACGTAAATATACAAACATGAATATTAGTATTTAGATAAAATATTATTAAAATAAACAGTAAAAATATAATTCAGACTGGAAAACATTTCCTATGGATAGATATGCAATACTAAAAAATAGTTGCTCTTCTACAGCAGGGCGACTCGCACTTCCCCCCCTCCGTGTCAACGGCTCTCGCTCGTCCCGACTGTGGAGCTTTTCCACCCTGGCTCCTCAGTGGTGGAACTTTCCATTCCCTTACGTTCTACTCTAACCCTGCCTGCGTTCCGTCGTGGCCTGAAGACACACCTCTTCAGACTCCACCTTGACTGATATTCTAATCTAGGACCTCATGGTACTAGTTCCCTGTGTTTCTTGTCTGTTTGTTATAGTTTATAATAGTATTTAGAATAGAAGTGTAGTATAGCTGATTTACCCACAGCTTACTGTGAACTACATTCAATGTTCATTACTAGGGATAGCTGCCATGTTATGGAAAGGATGTGCTTTGTCTTATCTGTTCTGTAGTTACTTCGATCACGTTTCTGTATGCACTTATTGTATGTCACTTTGGATAAAAGCGTCTGCTAAATGACTGTAATGTAATGTAATGTAACTTGTTGGTTGGCTACAATGAAAACAACAGTAGATTGTCAATTTGTCTGCAGTGTTAGCGCCTAATGACGATGGCTGCTGAAATAGGTAGGCAAAACTGGATTTTGATAACAATACCTGGATATCCTGGATATGAACACCTGGATATACACACCTAATGATGGCGGCTGTTCAAATTGGTATGCAAAACCAGCCTGGAGAACTCAATCTCAACTTCAGGATACAGTTCTTCATTGTCGTTTTGCATAGAAACAGCTTAGTTTTCAGTGAAGTATCCCATCAAACCGACGTCAGAAATGATATCCTCGTCTTCCTCGGTCTGAGGAAGGACCTATTATTTTCGGCGTAAATAATCCATAATCAAGCTCTCGCACCAATTAAGTTACGTGCAGATATTTGACCGATACATTCTTGGCGTTGGCCATGGTCAAATACAACATGATTATTTCCAGTACAGGAGTATGATCACACTGTGCTTATGTTTAGGGAAGTAATTGTCACATACGTACGTATAGTGGGGTTATATACTTTGGTTTTATAAGGATATCTCAATCTTGACGTCATTCACGGATTATTACAAAACTTGCCCGTCCGCTATCAGGTGTCCACATAAATGCAAGTTAGAAAATGGACTCCCTTTACAATCTTGGAGGACTCACAAGGTGCCTTTTTTAGATGCATTTTTAGCATGTTTACAGATCGCATTAGAGTTTCAACATTTCAGTGAATTGAAGTTTATATCTCAAATATTGCAATGCAATTATATACCTTTTAGCTTGATGCTCCGGCTATGCTAATTCAGCCAATATTCAGATGGACTCAGACTAAGCAACGGATATTCCCCTGGGAATTCGCTCGGCAAAATAATGCAAGTCAATTATTTCTCCTTTGTTTGGTCATTCTCAGGCAGACAGCTGGTCTGGACTCATTTGTACTGCAACCCCATATTCATAAATCACTGATCTAGGATCAGGCCTCCCCTGTCCACATCCTAACCTCATCCATTATGAGCTCAATGGCCACACTGATCCCAGATCAGTCAGCCGGCTCTGAGACGCTCATGAATAGAGGCCGCGCCCGCACTGAGTGGCAGTGGATATCAGCCCTGAGGCGACAGCATCAATCACGACGAAGCCTCCCACGCCGGGGATTTGAGGATTTACGGAACAAAGACGGAGGTATCGGTCATCGACGCGTCACTTTTTCATACCGCCGTGTAATTAGACAGGTGCACTACGGCTTTTACACACGGGGGGGTTATCGTAGGGAATTCTGCAGAGCCGTCTCAGGGAGTGTTGATATATTCTTCTTTGTCCTCTGGAAGCAGCCATTTCAGAAATGTACAAAT
>CM056385.1:48637642-48692642 GCA_029718625.1 Synaphobranchus kaupii | reverse complement strand
TATATCATATCAGGCTGCCAAATGCCAGAGAGAATATAAAAGCTCTCCAATATGCTACTGTTCAGAAATGACATTCGAAAACCTGTTATACATTTAGATGCTGTTACAATACGCCCAACAAAAGGCTTAACTATGAAACTGACCTTCGTCAATAATGCATTCAGCCCACGCAAACGTAAAATACGTGACACGTGAATTAAATGCGTCACCACGAACGAGGGAATCTAATCATAATGTACAGATTATTTATGAATGATGAACAGTGACCCGAAGCAATCAAAATCAAATCTATTCTTATGGAACCTCATTTAGGGGAAGAAACGGACACAGGGAAACGTTTGAATATGTTCATGTTCAGTGGGGCCCTCAAAGTGGATCTTGGTAAAGCAGTGCTTCTCTTCTCAGCAGAGTCCAAGACCTTGTCTTGGTTATCCCATCAATGGGCATATTCCAGTACGACAATGCCAAAATGCATCGCGCTCAAATCTCTTAATAAATGTATTTCCCAGCGGTAAAATATATTGCAATATATTGCAAGCAGCAACAACTTGAAATTATTTTTGCCAGACATTGTAAAGAGTTGAAATATATTTACAATATATTAATTTTCATACATCTTAAAAAAAAAAAGGGGCAATCTGCCCGCGTCAGGTGCATAAGACTCGCCCGCACTGAGAGTGCTCCCAGCTGGAAAATGGAAAATCCAAATTTGCAAATAAAGAACTGGGTTTAATGGTGTAAAAAAGAGAGTTTCCATTAATTGTGAAAAATGTATAAATATATAAATATTTTTGCAATAAGACCTACTTTTTCCCTTAAACAGATTCCATGACTGTACATTGCTAAAAAGGCCTTGTTCATTTGCCATCTTAATTTTGTTAGTGAAAAACATTTTCAAACCTCAAGTATTTGCATTAATTGCATAGGGATAATAATTCAGCTAATTTACATGAGTTGCCTCCTCAGAGGAAGACACAAAATGAATTATTGCAATTATCATTATGCCAAAGCAGCTGAACAACAGATGAAATATCTTCTAGAATTCAGAATGACCTCACTGGGCACTGCAAAAACAAAATGGCAAATGGCAGTTATATGTTCTGAAGGAACGGACAGTGTTCATGGCCATATTTAAATAGTCTACTGTTGGTCTTGTATGACATCACTTTTGGTGATAATTTCAATATTTGCACATGTGCATCGAATTGTGCATACGAAAAACAAAACTGGAGTTCAAAACTGCTCAGTTTTATTCTTTCAAAATATGTACTTTACGATTCCTCCACTGAGACTGTGAAAAGATTGTGTGGGGAGGTAGCATCGGTTACCCAGTGATCACAAAAACATTAGATTATATCTCTGGTGTCAATGTGAAACTCATCATCGCTAAGGTAAAATTGCATCCTTGGAAAAATGATAAATTCAAAGTGTCTGATGAGGCACTTCAATACATTCTTATCAGTTATGAATATGCAGATTGTGTTTTTTTACAGTTTATCTTGGTAAAGGTAAGAGTTCATTGGTGTTTTGAAAATTCAACCTTCATTTGTACACCCGAGAGGCCACACACAGTACTACAGGAGAGCCAGTGACTACTTCACACCCTACAGGCCACATACAGTACTACAAGAGAACCAGTGACTATTTTACACCCTACAGGCCACACACAGTACTACAGGAGAGCCAGTGACTATTTTGCACCCTACAGGCCGTACAGTACTACAGGAGTGCCAGTGACTATTTTACACCCAACAGGCCACACAGTACTACAGGAGAGCCAGTGACTATTTTACAATCTACAGGCCACACATTGTACTACAGGAGAGCCAGTGACTATTTTGCACCCTACAGGCCACACAGTACTACAGGAGAGCCAGTGACTATTTTACACCCAACAGGCCACACAGTATTACAGGAGAGCCAGTGACTATTTTACACCCTACAGGCGACACACAGTACTACATGAGAGCCAGTGACTATTTTACACCCTACAGGCCACACACAGTACTACAGGAGAGCCAGTGACTATGTTACACCCTACAGGCCACACACAGTACTACAGGAGAGCCACATTTACATTACATTTTAGTCATTTGGCAGACGCTCTCATCCAGAGCGACGTACATTAGTGCATTTTCAAACTAGGAACAAGTGCGTTAAAACAACCCTAAAAGGTAAATACGATTTCAAACACCAGGAGTAGTCAGTATGAATTTCTTCTTTTTTTCTTTTTTTTTTAGCAAAATAGCCAGTAACTATTTTGCACCATACAGGCCACACACATTACTAAATGACAGCCAGTGACTATTTTACACCCTACAGGCCACACTTTGTACTACAGGAGAGCCAGTGACTATGTTACACCCTACAGGCCACACACAGTACTACAGGAGAGCCAGTAACTATTTTGCACCATACAGGCCACAAACATTACTACGAGAGCCAGTGACTATTTTACACCCTACAGGCCACACACAGTACTACAGGAGAGCCAGTGACTATTGGACACCCTACAGGCCATACACAGCACAACAGGAGCTATAGCACCTATTGCAGATAAAGTCTGAGAGTGAAACTACTGCCACAGTAACCTGAAGAAGCCTGACCAACCAACGGGATTATTTCAACTCTGGATTCGCAAACGATAGTCTGCTGGTGACCCAGGCAAGCGAGCCAAGCCCTGCCTATACAGTTCCCAGTCTGCCTTCATTGTGAGTGGGTTAAGCCACTCAACCGCAAAGACATCTTTCAATATTCCATGGAGAGTGTTTGAAACCTGTCTTTGATATGTCACATTCCTTAAATTGCTAGCAGATTAGTAACCACCAGTTCTCTTCCACCAGAGTTTCAAAACACGTCAGTTTAACTGACAGAGAGCACTTGGCAGAACTGCAATCATATTCAAGATCCAGCCAAATGTAAATGATTTAAATGTAGCGGCTTGTATTTCGGGAATAATGGAAAAGGATCTGAACAACCGTGTGTAAAGAGAGACCCACTCGCGCACAGCCTCAACGGACTCGTCACAAAGAGGGAGGCCGAGCGCAATGCAAAACAGTGCTTTGTGAGGCAGATTTTTTTTTAAAAATGGTACAGGACCGGCGTTCGGTTTCCCAAAAGCCCTGAGGAATTCTGTGGGCTCCAGAGGAGAAGCTCTCTCTGTCTCTCTCTCTCTCCCTCCCTCTGCATACTTCCTCTGCATACTCCCTCTGCATACTTCACACGTCTTAATTGCTCCGCTCAGCAGCAAATGCAAAGATGAAGAGAAAAAACACGCACAGGGAAGAGGTCAGAGGTGAACAAGCGATTGTGGAGATTCCGTAACCAGCGCCAGCAGACGTGCAAGATGGCGCCGTAACCACGGCAATATAGCGCACCGTTGTGTTTTTGATTTTTATTTATGAAAGTGTTTTACGTTTAAGCAGCCAGTTGGGCCACGCCGGCCGAAAACTCAATTCTCTATTTCACAGTGACGTCTTGGGGAATGGAAGTGAGTCGAGCACTCAAGGGATGGAGATAGGGGCTGATTTGGCGACTGACTGGGGGGCTGATCTTTGAGGGGACCTGCCAACGACCCCCAGGGTTTAACATCTGTACTGTTCAAGAAGAGAGCCAGTCGTGATCGTTACATCGGCATTAAAATGTACAGTGAAGACGTTTTTCCTGGGAATGCTGACTGAAGCACTACGGAAAGAAACAACACTGCACTAGACAAGCTAAAGCTAAAGCTAAAGCAAAGCCAGTTAAGCCAGAAGAAAAAAAGTTTGCTCCAAGTTTTTTTTCCCCCCACTCGCAAACTGGAGCCCCGGCGGACATCTTGTCTTTACCTCACAATGCAACAGAGATTTAATGAGCAACTAGAGCTCTAAATTAAACTTTGCTCTGTCAAGCAAACTAAAGATTAGTTTCTACCAGAGCCTGGATGCCTAGGCCTCCTTAAGAAACGCGGCGTTTTAGCGAGTATTCCACCCTGACCGTTCTGCTGCGCCATCTGCCTCCGCACACAAGTGACTCCGGTGCAGAGAAAGGGACATCTGTCTCCTCGACTCAACTGTGCAGTTTAACCGCCAGACTGGAGTCCCGGGTTATCCTTCCCGGAGACAGAGACAGAAGCGGCGTTCTTATTTCCGCGCTGTAGGGGGGAGAGACGGCCCCCCCCGCCCTCGCTAAGCGTGCGCCCGCGCGCGGGCCTTTCATGACAGGACGCCCCAGAAGCTCACATGAGCAGAGGAGCGCTATCGCACGCCGAAAGTTCAAGCTCTTTCATTAAACGCTGAGACCCGGGCGCTCTCGCATTCAGCTCACAGAGGCAGTAAACTAATGAGCAGAGCGCCGAGTCCCTTTGAACCTGAATTGCCGCTGTTAGCTTGTGAGCCGGGTATCTGACACAACTGTCGATATTCACAGCGGATGAACAAAGCACTGCTTCTCATCTGTCTGAAGGAACACAATACAACCTGACAAGACAAAAAAAGAGAAAATAAAACCCTATAACTGAAGGTACCTTTTTCCCCAGATGGTTTTTTAATTAATTCGACATAAATGTATATACAGTATATATTCTTTTAATTTTAAGAAAAAAAAATGTTTGTAATTGAATTGAATTTGCACCGTTTCTGCTGTGCTGTACCAATACCGTATCCAAGAGTAATATCTGTCAAATACTGTCTCTCCCTCTCTCACATACACACACAAACGAACACACAACCCGGACCTGCAAACGCAAGCACACGCAGATTTTGACGCAATATTTTGTTGCATTGGGTTTTTACAGAAGCACCCCACTGGGCTTACTGTCAGCCTAACTAAGATGTAACACTTGCAGAGTTTTGCAAAGTGGACTGTTTGCCAATAGACAATGCTGCCGTTTAACAAACAGACAGAGAGAGAGAGAGAGCGTTCCGCTGGGGTGCCGTGGGGTGCTCAGGACCAGCTGATGGACAGGGAGCCAACAGCAAGTCAACCATGTGAAGAGCAGGCCATTTGGAATGTTCAGTGTTCTAGAACTCCAACGCTTTCTTATTACATCAGCATTAGATTATTCAGTTAAGAACATTCTAATCACGTATTAAATGTGATCTTACTCCTTAAATGGTTTAAAAGGAACCAGATCAGAAGAGGGGGGGGGGGGGGTAAACACATAAAGGTTTGGGCTTGTTATTCAAAGGTGTGAATAACATGCCCAAACACCTATAGCCACCATGGGATAGTTAGGTTTTAACTGCGCAGGAAGTGTCATCCCACCAACGAAGCACCTATCAATCATCAATCAATCAAACTTTATTTATATAGCACTTTTCATACAAGTAAATGCAGTTCAAAGTGCTTTCCATGCAAATGATTGACAGGCAAATATCTAAGAAGAAAAAAAAACATTTAATAAAAGAATAATAGACAATAGAAGAATAATAGACAAAAAGTAAAAAACTAAAAGAAATAAAAGAATAAAACCATAAAACAAAAAGTAAAACAATAAAACAAGAGAGACTAGTGCACACCAAAATTTAAGATAAAATTTAAGATAAAATTTAAGATACAATTTAAGATAAAATTGTGAGGTAAAAGCCTGGCTAAAAAGGTAAGTTTTGAGCTTACGTTTAAAAATATCAATACTTTCAGCTGCCTATCGGACCGCTGTCGGCGAAGCTGCCTGCCATCGTTTTGCCGATCGGCAATACAGCAGTCCACCAGCGGCAGCACCGTTCACCAGCCATCTTGCATTCTGTTAACGGCTCATCCTCTCCACCGCCTTGCGTGCTAGCAGACCACTTCAGAGCCAGTTGACACAGTGCTAACGGCAGACAGCTGAGCCAATACTGATGGCGGTAATGGCGTACCGCTAGCAGCCAGCCGGCGGGTGCTGTGCTTTCGCGATACATGTCGATGCCAGTTGCCAATAAACCCTGTTCTTCCAACAACCTTATCGGCTCTGATAAGTTCAGAGGAGACATGGGATAATCTATGAGCTCTGCACTATAAGACCAGAGGCCCTGAGGGTGTACTGGTTCAGTACCTGAATATAAGAACATAATGTCTGCTGACAAGAATAAGCCCTTGTAGGCTAAATTTTGCCTTCTGCCATGAGAGTCTCTTGCACCATGTCAGTCCTGGTCTCAAATCCCCACTAGGGTTTCCATTTCTGAATAAAAAACAACATAAAAAAACACCTTTATCTAATTTCCAGCTACGACCCAGTGCTTGGAAATAAGGAGCCAGATAGAGGGTAATTGTATGCGTACTCCCCCACCCCCCACCCACCCCTAAATGTACCGTGATCATTTTTAATGCCAGATACGTCCGCACCAAGTGATTGCGATCTTTATTCGAGGTCTTAAATAACACTGAGATTGAAACTCTGTTTTCACAAAATGGCATCCCCCAGGCTACATACTCAGCAAATGACTGACTGTTCATTTGGGAGGCAAGTCCAGCTTGCAATTTCCTCAGTGCAGGTGGGACTGTCTAAGGGTCCATATTAAATTACAACCCAGACAGATTTAGCCCTCTTTATTTATTTTCTCCCTCACTGTGGGAGAAGGTAATTAATGTTTAATATTTCATAACATTCCGAAAAAAAATATGCACTCAGAGAAGCATCCAGAAGTTTTGTGGGTAGGCATCTTGTTTTAATCTATGCCCGCCTCATTCATAATGCTCCTATATTCATTATGAATGCCTCCTTGCTGATAGTTACACTGCAGTAGATTAGTGCAGCAACTCCGTGGCGCAAGGTTCAATATTAGAGATAGCGTGAGATTGGCAAAGCTGTGGGCTTCAGTTTTTAAACAAGTTTAATGCAAAAAAAGGGGAAAAGTTGGGCCAAGTGAAAACGCACGCACGCACACACGCACGCACGCACGCACGCACGCACGCACGCACGCACGCACGCACGCACGCACGCACGCACGCACGCACGCACACATATATACTTCGATACATCTTATGTGAACTATTCATTTCTAATAATCATATTCAATTTTTATGCTTCATAATTACTGGACTACTGTTGAGCAGAGGAATTTCACTACCAAATGAATGTGGGTGAGATGTTTTTAAATTTTCTGTTATTTATTTATTTCCCCTTCATCTCTCTCATGGGGGGTCTGCACACTACAATGAATGGCTTATTCTATTCTCACAGTACGGGCATGACTACAATCAACTCATAAAACAGTCACTGAAGGACACAAGACACTGTTGAAAGCACAGGAGACTGCGGTATTCTGAAAGCCTTCGACACCGAAAAGCTGCTGTTTAATTTCACAGGAAATGCGATGTATCACGTAAGACAAGAAATATGTGTGTGTGTGTGTGTGTGTCTGTGTGTTTCTAACCTTTGCTTAGTACAGTTTTCTCCCTGACAATGACGTGTTCTCTGGAGATTATGAAAGAAAATATTAATTTTTTTTACCACAAGGAAATTAATACATTATTATCCTCTCTCAGATAAGGAATAAGTGCAAGGAATACAATTTTGACAAGTTTGATTTATAACAAAGGCCCAACAGTTTGTATGGAGTGGCTGAGACAAATTATCATATAAGAGAATTATTTTCTTCAAAAGCTGTGGAATGGCAACATTCGGCCTTCTATACAAACACCCCAGTTGGCAGGATAACATGTCCTAGGATTCAAAGATGACTCAAGCCTATTGGACACCAGTACAGCTTCTACTGATGTTCATTCTGTAGCTTTAACATTCTCTATATTTACTTGAAAAACAGAAAGCCAAAACAATCACAAGAATGATCTTCACAACCAGAGATTTGCTTTTCCACAGTAGACTTTTTGCTGTCTACTATCAAAAGGTTGTTTAGTATTAACGGTTCCTGAGTCCAATGGGGACCAGACGTACTCACTATACCTCAGATACCTGGAGGGACTCAGTAGATGTCTCAGTTGTGAACAGCTACAGCCTCGTCTTTACCGTCAGCGTACCACAGAACAGTTCTGTGCAGCGTAGTACTCATCTCGGAGCCTATATATGGGCGTGTTTAAAGACGTTTTTCCCGGCGAATGTGTTTTGAGAAGTCTGATTACGTCCAGACTACAGGCAATTCCGATCTCAAAGTGTGCTAGGCCACCTCGCCAAGTGGTTTGGCAGATCCGATCCCAATGAGAACAAAATCCGATTTGTGCGCGTCCAGACCTGTCACTTAATGCAGCCTAGCGATATCAGATGCCAGAAATCGCATAGAAGTCGCATTGAAGTGACTAGTGTAACTGTAGCCAAAGTGTATTTTTAGAATTGGTGGCAGAGGGAGAAATTCCTCTTGGAGACAAGAGGACAAAGGCCTCGATGTTGGGTTGTATTTGAACATCACTCACAGTAGAGAGTTTACATAAACTGTCAGCATCTCTTATTCAATTAAAAGAGTATTGTTCACCCTGAAGACATCAGTTTTGTGGTATAGTAGAGTGTAGTCCTAAGTATATTGCCTGTGAGCAGACAGCATCTAGAATTCAATTAAGAAAAGAAGCCGATATTGTGACATATTAAGAAAAAAGTAACACACCACATTGAACTGTGTTGAATATTTTCTTCTTATAACACACAGTAAGTGGTTTCTGTGGTTTCTAAACAAACTAAAATGTGTCCAAGAAGAAACAAAAAAAAACTAACACTCGTCTTTAATTGTGAGTCACAATTAAGGACTAGTATCGAAGACATTTAAGTCTTGATTGAGCAGATATCTCGAATAGAGTAATATTTATAATACTAAAGGCTACGAGGATGAGGATGAGGAGAAGGAGAAGGAGAAGGAGAAGGAGAACTCAAGAACATTGCTGAGGAAAAGATCACTCCGTTTCACCTCGCTGGCACCAAAGACACTGCTGGGTTTTGTTTACTTCACAGTGCCTGCCTCCCGCCAGCACTTTTCAATGAATATTCATGAGGACACACTGGTTAATGAATATTCATGAGGACATATTTTTTTTTTTTAGGGGACAACAGTTATTTGCAGAGGTGGGGTGGTTTCCATCCTACTACACTGATATCAAGTTACTCGGCAAGGATGAGGTTTCGTTATCATATTCCATCGATAAAATTGCGGGGTGGTTCCGATAAGTAAAAACGCATATTTATGGCTTACGGTTCTCATGCTTTGAATTGTCAGCAGCTGAATTGTTCCTGCTGTTATTCAGTCTGTGAAGTCAAACCAACTGTTTGGCCTGCATGCAATGCACACTGTCCTTAACAGTCATTCACAAATAGTGCACATGCAAGTATTCCTTTTGCAAATAAATTAACTGACGCCTGCATATACTTACAAGCCAAGGTTAGGGTCCGTTGAATGTTGACTGAAGCCGGACCTTTCTTGCATTGAATAAATAGGGGGCAAACGGACCATTCTGCCTGCGCTGGGAGGGCTGGTGAGTATGCACGTTTTTGTTTCCTGGAATTACAGTAGCCTACTGTGGCTAAGTTAGCTAATTGGCTTGGTGAGTATGCATGTTTTTGTTTCCTGGAATTACAGTAGCCTATAAGTAAGTTAGCTAATTAGCAGACATGAACAACAAAGTACTCACAGAATTAGTCAACAAAATAAAGTTTCACACATGGACAAAGGAACCGTCTTCAGCTGTCACTCATCAGCTCATCAAGCAACGTGGCTAAAGTGTAAGATCACATAGATCAGGGCTGCCCAACCTTGTTCCTGGAGATCTACCGTCTTGTAGGGTTTCACTCCAACCCTAACAAAGCACACCTCATTCAACAGCTAGAGAGCACACTGAGCTGCTAATTAGTTGAATCAGGGGTGCCAAATTAGGGTTGAAGTGACCCTACATGATGGTAGATCTCCAGTAACAGGGTTGGGCAGCCCTGACATAGATCATGGACACCATGAAAATGAAATCCGGCCCTGGTTTTCTTTTCACCCAGGTATTTAACTGAACAATTAGTGCTACTGATTGGCCAGACTGTCCTCACACCTGACTCCCAGGTAAAGGCATTGTTGGAAAACCAGCAGTTCCTGGCCCTCGAGGACTGTCGTTTGAGTAACAGGGACATAGATCACTGGGCACTTAAGTCAAGGGTGGGGAACCTTATCCGAAAAGGGCCGGTGTGGGTGCGGGTTTTTGTTTTAGGCAAGCGACAAAGACACCCGATTCGACTTATCAAGGTCTTGATTGAAGACCATGATGAGTTAATTAGTTGAATCTCGGTGTCTTAGTGCTGGGGCTAAATCAAAAGCCTGCACCCACACCGGCCCTTTTCGGAAAAGGTTCACCACCCCTGACTAAATTATATAAGAGCAGAAGTTAGCATTTAACAGACATGGACCTCCTTGACAACCTCTATTGTGAAGCTCCTGACGGCGAATGTCTTCTGATTCACTGTCACGCTTCTGCCGAGATTCTATCAAAACAGCCTGCTCAACTTATGAACAAGTGCAATTCAATCCAAATCAATCGGATTCACCTAGCATCACAATGAAGAGACTGTGGGGTAAGCGGTCATATATAGTTTTGGCGCAGAAAGCTGGAACAGGCAACTTGCTTATAAAACTGAAATTTGGTCACACTCAATTTTCCAGTGCAGTAGCAACATTTTCTTTTGTTTAAATATATTAATGCATCTACACACCCATGCTGTTGTTCTCATGCAGCGCTAAAATCTGCTCCTGCATTCTAATTACAACTGACTTGACAGCAAGTAGGAAGCCTTTTGTTGATACGGTCGACTATACTCCTGTGAAGACCATCCATCATTATATTAGGGAAAAAAAACGTCCCCATATTTACAAAATATTGCAGTGCATTTCTTTTTTCCATATGAGGAGAGTTGATCTTGGAATGCTTCTTCCCATTCCCATTCCCATTCCCGGCCCTTTACTTGCATCATTGCTTCCGGGTTGTTACATTAGTCTTCATGGCTTTACATGGACGATAACTGAACTACAGTTTAATTTGTAATAGGGTCCTATAGACTGGCATGACTTACATTTAGTACTTTAATAGGGCTTCTAGGATTCCATTTATGCGGGATCGCCGACGGAATCGCCACAAGTTTGCATTATTATGTACGTATATTTTAAGGTAGTTTGTGAATGAACAGGCTTGAAAATGGGGAAAACTGGAAAAAAATTATGGCTTAAAAAGGATTTTAAAAAAGTGGAATTTGCCTTTTTTTAAAACTGAATCCAAAGAGCCCTACTTTAATGACGTCATACTTACACTCGCTGGTCTGGCTAATGTTGTATTTCACGAAGCAGGATTAGTGAGTTAGCTGGATCACTGCACCGAGTAAAACCCAGAACAGTTCTTTGTATTCAGTCCATGTTCCAGATTTTGGAGGGTTCCAGGTTTTACCCAGTGCAGTTATCCAGCTAACTCACTAATCCTGCTTTGTGGAAACACCCCCCAGGTCTGGCCCCGCTGCTCATAATGTTCTGGTGTATTCTCATGCGGTCTCCTACGCCGAAACTCCGCTATAATTAACGGTAATATAATGTAATGGAGGAGCGCTGGCAAGTGAATCCCTGCCTTTTACTTATCTTTAAACGGGCTGCCCTTTGGCTGACTGAGAACAGTAATAATGCACACAGTAGCTTTTTAACATTAGCATTCCTGCAGGTCATTGCTGAGGAACACACAACCGTAACTACTCAAGACTTCAGTTACTTCTCCCGCTACCTTGAAATCATAATAATTACGGCCCCTAAGGCCGGGGGCTTAATCTGAGAAAGGGAGGGGTTCTCTCTCTCTCTCTCTCTCTCCCCCTCTACCCTTCACCAGTCTCAAGACTGCATTAATCAAGATGAGCTATATAATTAGGACCGAAATAATTTTCCCTTCAGCGCTTTAAAAGTGCTCATGTGAACGCAGCACATTGTAGATGAAGGTTGGTGGTTAACGGGTTTTATCAACGCGGTCATTTTTCTGCGCGGGGGGAGAAAAAAAAATTAAAAAAAATTTATGCGTTTCGCATCACAATACGGTGTGGTAAAAGATCTGCACTCACTGGCTGATACTTAAGATTACATTAGCATGTTTTCAATACAAGTAATCATGTTACACAAGGGTTTCGAATATTTCAGTGACAAACGGTTCGGTGATGCGCCGTATGGCATAATTGTCATGCTCTGATGTTCTTACAGAGCCGATCATTTCAGCTCGCAACACAAGAACGCACAAGTTGTATTCCCAGTATGTAATACTGGAATACTAAACCTATGATAATGTATCTCAGCATCCATTTAGTGAGAAAGAGAGAGAGAGAGAGATGGGGGAGAGAGATAGAGAGAGAGAGGGGGAGAGAGAGAGATAGCGCGAGAGAGAGGGAGAGAGAGATCTTCCTCATGGATGTACCACATGAGGTGACTCCACAGACAGTCCCCTATTTGATATCCCGTAATCCTGACAGGTAACGGTCTAACTGATTGCCTTGGAAACGGCTGTCACGCCACCCTTTGGGGTAATAAGCAACGTCACGCCGCTGGATGTGCAGACAGATCTAAAGCGGAATCAGATACGAAGAGGCAGGCGTGATGGACGCGCATATGTGCCTCCACAAGCAGCCGCGGCTGAAACGCGGACTCGCGTTTCTTCGTTTTGCCCTTTTTGCATAGATAAAGACAGGTGACAGACAGAGCTTCGCTACAGTAGAGGGGCCTGTCATCCCTGTGGAAGACGGCCGCCTGCTTTAGATTGTGCCGACTGCATTTCACAATCTCACAATCTATAACAAAATAGCACTCACTACTACAGGTACAGGGTCTGGCTGAGTGGATATGGCGACAGCCATTTTTAGCTTTTAAGCCCCGTTGTTAAGCCCTGTTGTTAAGCTGTTTAGAAATGGCAATCGGTGTGCGCGGTCGTTCTCTCTGCCCCACAGCGAGCCGCGTCTCTCTTCGGGCTGAGCACAGAGGAAGCGGGACGTCAAGCCCCCTGCTCCCGCCTATTTTTAGTCCACCGATTAAGCTTGCATTGACAGCCCAGTCCGTGAAGGAACTTCGTGTGTGAGATGAGTGCTCAATGGAAGGTGGGGGGGGGCTGGGGCACGATAAGACATCATGGACATCCTGCAGGCCAAGATCGCAATGCTATGGCCAATCACATGCCACCTTGTGGGGCTTTCCGTTCGACAGGGGCGAGAATCCCTTTTCTCATCTAGAAGTGATTCTCCTCTATGGAGCTACAGTAAAGAAATTTTGCGTTACAGCTGAGTTGAGCCCACAAAAATAAAATAAAAATGCTCTCAAGGCATATGGAAATCAATCAACCAACCGACCTTTATTTAAACCCCGGAAAACACATTGATGGACAGACCCTCATTTCCAGTGGAGCACGAAAAACAACAACAAAGATAGAAACAATAATAGAACAAATAAATTAAATAAAATTAATTAGAATTAAAAAAGAGAAAAAAACAAAAGTAAACATCAGATGTAAAAACACATCGACAATCAAATTGAAGAAGACTCTAAAACTATTTCTGAAATTGCTACAATGACAGCAAAGTGTCTGTTTTCAAGGTGCATTGTGATCCATTCCGAGTGTGTTGGGCATAGATGCAAAATGCAATCTTTGCTAATTGTGTATTTGCGATGCTGGCACATGGAACGTTTGCGCGGGATGATTGAAAACACGTTGGAGGTGAGGAAACGAGCTGGGATAACAGGAGCGCTAAACTGCGGCAGGGATAGTGACGGACGTGCCTTCGCTTTCGCCCGTACCTTCCCTCCCGACGCCGCCTGTGAATCGTTTCCACAAGGACGGCGTCACCCACAGATAAGAACAACACTCTTTCATTAACCGCCAAAAGCGCCAAATAACTGAGAGGAATGGCACGAGCACGACCGCGGGATCGTAGGGCGTCTCTGTTCTCCATCATGGGCGATATCTTTCGGAGGAAGAACGAGCCCAGCTCAATTGAAAAGCTGAAATGAGAAACCTATCGAATTCCGCTCTGCTCCCAGCTGCAAGCAGACCTAACGAAAGTAACTTGAATTTGTTTGGGCATTAATTCGGCATCAATTGAATTTGCCAGGTCTGATACAAAATGAATCTAAATGAGAAAAAAGAACAGGGGGGGGAAAAAACACAACAAATGAAGGTGCAAAGCAGGGAATATACCACATATTTAAGCAGGGGTAAATATATCAGGGAATATACCACAGCTTTTTAAGCAGGGATAAATATATCAGGGAATATACCACAGCTTTAAGCAGGGATAAATATATCAGGGAATATACCACAGTTTTAAGCAGGGATAAATATATCAGGGAATATACCACAGCTTTAAGCAGGGATAAATATATCAGGGAATATACCACAGCTTTAAGCAGGGATAATATATCAGGGAATATACCACTGCTTTAAGCAGGGATAAATATATCAGGGAATATACCACAGCTTTAAGCAGGGATAAATATATCAGGGAATATACCACAGCTTTAAGCAGGGATAAATATATCAGGGAATATACCACAGCTTTAAGCAGGGATAAATATATCAGGGAATATACCACAGCTTTAAGCAGGGATAAATATATCAGGGAATATACCACAGCTTTAAGCAGGGATAAATATATCAGGGAATATACCACAGCTGTAAGCAGGGATAAATATATCAGGGAATATACCACAGCTTTAAGCAGGGATAAATATATCAGGGAATATACCACATATTTAAGCAGGGATAAATATATCAGGGAATATACCACAGCTTTAAGCAGGGATAAATATATCAGGGAATATACCACAGCTTTAAGCAGGGATAAATATATCAGGGAATATACCACAGCTTTAAGCAGGGATAAATATATCAGGGAATATACCACAGATTTAAGCAGGGATAAATATATAAGGGAATATACCACAGCTTTAAGCAGGAATAAATATATCAGGGAATATACCACAGCTTTAAGCAGGGATAAATATATCAGGGAATATACCACAGCTTTAAGCAGGGATAAATATAACAGGGTATATACCGCAGCTTTATATCCCACAGAATCCATATGAAAAACTCGTTTACCTCCCATAAAATAATTTCATACCTGCTTCAAAATGACAACAAGAATAAAACCAACCCCTGTCCCAGCATGCACTGCTCTACCCATGAATCACACTCATTCAAGCATAATTTCTTTCACCACTACATGACAGCTTTGGAACCTTTCTACTGTGAGCACAAACTACTTTTGTCGAAGCAAAGACTCGATGTTCCAGCAGGGCACAAAGGTAAAATGGAACTGGAAACCCATTGGAACGGCTTTAATGGCATTCCTGGGCAATTGGCAATAATTCTAGGATAGTTTGAAACACACTGTATATTTGTAGCAGTTAATGTGACTACACTGACTGTCTGTCTGCCTTTTTGACTGTCTCAGTTTTCAGTGATTTAGCCAAACCAGTGAAGTGTCTGAACCTGTAATTGTTTGGGTAGCTTATTTGGGCCTAACTGATCATATGATCGATTTTAATTGTAAAATTTGTGCAGGCATATTTTCACAGAAAATAATGGATTTATCAATATATAAGTATATATATATATATATATATACTGTATATGACTGATGAAAGACTACTCCAGGTTTATTTGTTTGAGTAAACAATAGAGCAGCTAATGATAAAACTCCCTAATGCAGTACCCTCTAACCTGAACAAAGGAATCTGCATGTGCACTAACTCACAAGCATGATGTATATTTTATCATTTTGTAGGCCCAGTGCCCTTAATATTACATTAAAATGGTGTGTGTGTGTGTGTGTGTGTGTGTGTGTGTCTATGTGTGTGTGTGTGTGTGTGTGTGTGTGTGTGTTTGTACACACACTCAAACACTCACACCATTCACTTACTCATGTCTTCTATTTATTTAGGGCCGGATTCAGAGATGGCCAACTTAAGTCATGCGCTTAAGTGCCTATCCTGCGCGTATTTAACGCAAGCTGACTTATGCCGAATTCTAACTTGTGTTGCGCAGGTGCTTATCTCAAAATGTGTGGTACAGGGCACGATATTCTACTAAAAAAATGTTTGTGGGGTTATGCGTTTTCAACGTGTCAGTGACAGTGCCTTTAATAACCGCATTTGCCTTTAGGAAAATCCTGCCTTTGCGCATCGTAGTTGCTCTTGCGTGACGGGGTATAGGCATGCAGTGAACGTATTAATACATTCCATTGATAAAATGATCATAGCTTCTATTGATGACTGGGATATACCCATCACACAATCAAAAGAAATAATCGTTGGATTTACTGAAAAAAAAGATTTAAAAATCTAATCTTTTTTTAACAATTTACCTAATAAAGTCATGTAGCCTACGGTGGTTGAACACAATAGCAACGTCTTCAACTTAATAATTTTTGGAGAAGCTGTGCTGACACAAATCGTCTCTCCGTCAAAGCGAATATGATCCAGACACTGTCTATCAATTAATCCATCTAACATGTGTCTGGTATGATATACCAGATGGTCAATCATAGCCTACTTTTACATATTTTTCTTTTTATGACAGCTCTCTGATAATTGCAAGTTATAACTAGACATAAACTACCTTTTTTTCCGAACAAAGTTGCACAGAAAAAAATGATAGTGAAAGTGAAGTGAAAACTACGCGTATCTTGCACGACTTGCAGACACGCCTCATTTTCATCAAACCTCCACCCCACGCGCGTAGTCCCGCGTATCTACTGGAGAGAGACGCTTAAAACAGCAGATAAGTCAAATGTCTGAATCACAAATAGCTTAAGCTACGCGGAAGTTTCGGGAGTAAGTCCCATTTGCGCGTGCTTATCTCAACTCTGAATCTGGCCCTTATTTCTTCCCTGACACCACTGTGAATTCAGCTTTCACTGAAATCAGGAATAAGAGATGTTGCATAAGGAACGGAGAGCAGAGCACTGTCTTAAATGCATTCCTCCAGGCTAAAAGACTAAAGAGGTAGCTACAGTTATATTGGACACAGGCGCTTCAACAGCATGCGGATGAAGGCAATATATCAAAAGCCGCTATGCTGTACTTCTCAGACAGTACAGTAGAACGACTTCAGTTAAAAAAAGGAAAACAATTCAATAATATGGACTGTTCTCTACGGTGGATCCTTGAAGGGTCTGGGATGCAGAGCTGGAGGAATCTCTTACAGTAAAGAAACGGCCGAGATATACAAAATATAACAATATACAAATCACAGAGAGCACGTTGGTATTTCTCCTTTCATTCGTGTTCATAAAATATTCATAAATGGCAACCATGCAAAACTTCACTTTTGTTGGAGCCGAATTGAAAGCTGGAGAAAAAGAGTTAAAGACATTTTCAAGCGTCAGTTAATCTGCAGGCACTTCAGAACCATGAATGCGGCACTAAAAAAGGAAAGCATTCTTGATATTGAAAGGTCTCCGCTGATTATAATGGAGCTCAACTGCACAAGAATTTCCCTCTTCACAATGGAGCTGATCCTGCCAGGTTGATGCGGTATGGTCCATTCCAGCTCTAATTTCTCTTGAAAAATGTCTCGAGCGCAACCTTCCAGAACATTCAGAGAGAGAAAGAGACAGAAAGCCTTTCCAAGGCGGAGGCTGTGTGCGTTTACGTTGAGGCCGCAGATGCAAAGAAAGGAGGAATGGCGGGGCAAGAAAGTTATGAATTTTGTTACAGAAACAGCTCATTAAATATGCAGCATTGCCAAATGCCGAATGGACATCTGTGCACTGCTGAGAATCAGCATTCGCACTCAGTCATTCAGGTACCAACAGCTCTAGGAATTTAACGCTTTGAAGAGTAGGCTTTTTTGGAATGCTTTTTCAAAATTCTATGTCAGTGTTCTAGAACTTCATTGCTTTCAATTACCAGCGGTGATTGTTACATCAGCATTAGAATGTTCAGTAAAGGACATTCTAATCACATAGTATTTGTGATCTTACACCTTATAGGGTTTTTAAGGACACTGGGGGGGGGGGGGGGTGGGGGCGGGGGGGGGGGGGGGGGGGGGGGTGATCGCTGGAAAGATATCCATTACTTTGCCTCAGGATTGTCCCTTACAATATATACACAATTGCAGATATAAATTGGCTGAAATCTTTCCAGGTTATACGAATTTGAAAATGAATGACAATGCGTTAAATCGGAAGTGTGACACCAAGCACGTACCAAGTAAAGGGCTAATTCTAGTTTATGTTTTTGCTGTTAACATTGACACAGCCAAAAAATTTTTCCTGTATTTAATTTTCACAGAAAATCCACTGCACATTGTAGTATAAGCCCTGAGGACAAAAACTGTTTCGTCCTTCTAGTTTTTTTTTTCAAAGATGTTTTCCGTGAACGTTAATCACATTTCAATAAAACATGTGCGTGCCTAAATCCTCTTATATAAAATCACCTCAGTATAAAAGAGAGAAAGGGACTAAATCTCATGCAAGGTTTTACAGAAAGGGATAAACAACCAGTCGAAAGTAGTGTAGCCATGACTGTATCTTTGTAGAAGTCTTTATCGATCAATAACTGTGACTGTACCATTGTAGACGCCTTTATCAATCAATAGCTTGTGATTGTATCTTTGTAGAAGCCGTTATCGATCAGTAGCTGTGTGATTGTATCTTTGGAGAAGCCGTTATCGATCAATAGCTGTGTGATTGTATTTTTGGAGAAGCTTTTATTGATCAATAGCTGTGTGATTGTATCTTTGGACAAGCCTTTATCGATCAATAGCTGTGTGACTGTACCATTGTATAAGCCTTTATCGACTGATAATTGTGTGATTGTACCATTGTAGAGTCCTTTATCAATACATAGCTGTGTTACTGTAGCTTTGTAGAAGCCTTTATCAATCGAAAAATGTGTGATTATACCATTGTAGAAGCCTTTTTCAATAAATAGCTGTGTGATTGTACCATTTTAGAAGCCTTTATCAATCGATAACTGTATGACTGTACCTTTGTAGAAGCAATCCTCGCTGTGGACGGTGGTGATTTTCTGCTTTTTGAGACAGGCAGCCCGGTGAAGCTCGCAGTGGTTCTGGTAGAGCTGTCCATCGGACCCGCACACAGGCTTGTAGTGGGCCTTGCAGTGGTCCAAACAGGCGCATTCCCCCTGGCGCGTCTCGGCGTTGACCACACAGTGCCGCCCCAAACCGCAGTACTTATTCTCACAAGGTCCCAGGAGACCATCAGGGCCGAAAAACCCTGAAATGAGCACAAAATGACATCACACATCATTAAAAACATACGTAGATATAAAACCATATATGTGACATATCATGTAATGTAATAGTAATTCTGAAATGGAACAATTTGGCAACCTGGGTACAGCTATAATAGGCACCTATGGCAAAGTGTCATGTACTTTCTAACCCACTGTGATGTCATAATCGGGTCTCAGAAGCCAGATAGCTGATGATTGGTTCACAGATATAAAACCATGGTTACTGGCCACCATCTTACCTGGGTATGGTCTCAAAAATTGTGCCACTAACTATGACATAATGTCACATGTATGGTTCTATATCTATGATTAAAAATAACCTAAAACAGAGAGGCTGTAGTCCTATAATTGCTGCTATGAGCACTCCTGGGAAAGTAGTGTTGTTTTGCTTTGTGAACTCATTCCTCGGGGGCATGCTATTCTCGTTTTATTGTTTATTTCTTTTTGTTGTTCACCAGTGATGTACTAATGAGCAAAGTGATTACATAATTTGCTGAGTCATTTTTCATCATGGGTTTTGGAAATTGGGAAACTAGATTTTTCAGCGTGTAAATGGCAGAACTATACTGACCCCACATACCAGCGTAATTGACACTGAATGTGCACAATGTATCATATTTCTATCGTCATTGTGACATGAATTTCCGTGATTAATGCATCACAAAGGGCTGTAATATCAGAATTATGAATATGTGGAGCCTTTATTTTGAACCCTGGAGCGTTTCCCCCTAAGTTAGGTTAGTTTGGGCGGACCAAAACAATCCGACTGAGATCGCCTAGAGAGATTTTGAAGGAAAAAAAAACCTACTTCTGTGCAACTGTCCCAGTCTGTCATGTACAGCATTGTGTGGGCTCCCTGGTCAGTTGGGGTGAAAGTGAGGTCCGGTAAAATCAATGCACACAGCGAGTGTTTACTGCCCGCAGTCTTTTCCCTCAACATTAGTTCTTAGATGAAACTGTAGCATAGCCATACTTCTCATCATTCTGTCGGGCGTATCCGTGAGATGAAGTTAGCGAAGTTATTTAGTAATGCAAGGCACCTTTTCTTACCATTTTATTAAACGAATTGTGTCATTTGGGGAGTGAGATTCTCAGTCCAGTTTAGGCAATGGAATGGACTAATTTAGGTTTTAGCCATTTGATTTAGCTTTGGATTCATGAATGAGTAAGTGTCATAAATGCTTCTGGTTAGCTAAAGTTAGGTCACCCTTTATTAAAACTGAACAGCATAAGTTCATGACAACTCATCTTGACCATTTCTCCCCTAAATTCAACTTGTTGAAATGTGAAGCTAAATGAACTGTTACCTTACGAGTGAATTTTTATGTTATTTAAAGCCGCCCGAGAATAAAAACAGTAGCATTAGACCGTCTGGCATAGATGACCTAATTTATGTTTTTGTTTTTCCCCCCCCACAAAGTAGCTTCAATGTAGTTAACTACTTTTAAAAGTAGCTTTAGTTTAGTTAACTACTTTTCTATTACTGGTAGCCGTGCTGGAGCTTAACTACTTCCAATGCCAAGTGATTGTAGCTTAGACTTTCAGAGCAGCTTCCCCAACACTGGCAATGAGGTACAATGCCTTATTGAAATTATGTCAGCAGCTTGTGGAACCACACAAACACTCCCAAATCGACAAAGTGTTTAGCTAACTACTTAAGGAGAGGGGCTTTCCCCGGTCCACTAGTGTGGCATGAAAGCACAAACTCTTAGGTTTCAGTATGTTTTAGCAGCATGTTAAAGTGTGAGATGCGAGCTGGTACCTATGCTCCACTACCATGTTCCTGTCTCCTTCCCCCCCCCCCCAGAAGACAGTCAAGAATTCTTACACAATGAGGGGTGTTGAGGGATTCTTACACAATGTTTGCTTCATATAATGCCTCGTGAAAAGAAAGTGAACCAAGGGGTAAATGGATCAATGTTACAAATTAGTCCCTGATTCAAAACAGATAAAATGAACTACACGTGTAAAAACACCCTAAGGAAAGACTGCACTGATGCTTTTTTTTTTTTTTTTTTTACTTTTGCGACCAAAATAATATTGCGCCGATATCGATGAAAAAAAAACGGTTGTCCAATAAATCCTTTAAAAATAACTTTTTTTTAGATAATTAGATTTTATTACACAGCACCACATAGGCTCTTAATTTTAGGGTCTACATCTGTGGTACATCAAAATGGTACACAACGGTACACAAGATTTATCACATCATATTTCATGTGAACATTGCAATATCCAACATTAAACGCACATCGCACCCTTTGCCCATATCATGCAGGCCTAACGGACACCGGCAGGGCTGCACTGTACATGTGTACACAGTGCTTTCTGACTGGCAGAGAAAACATTAGGAGCTGCCTTTATTAAAAGAGCAACACGAACATGTCTGAAATATTAAACCACACTGAAAAGGAAAGCTGAGCCAATTCCTCCCATTTCGCGCGCACGCACGCACGCACGCACGCACGCACGCAGGCACGCACGCACACACACACACACACTATTATTCATGTCTGCCAGATGACAGAAAATGAAGGTTCATTTATCCAATCTCCACTGTCCATCTCTGACAGAACTGTATCATTCATTCACCGCCATTATGACCTCATGGCATTCACTGCCATTATGACCTCATGGCATTCACCGCCATTATGACCTCATGGCATTCACTGCCATAATGGGCAGGTTAAGTAACTGAGCGCTCACGGTGAGACTGCTCAGCGTGATCACTGAGCGGATTTTTGAATCACTTAACGTTCTGCTCTACGTGAGCGCTGAGCAACTGTCAACAACCAGTTGGAAAAATGGCGACATACAAGATTCAAGCATAGCCTAATTATCGTAGGTTGAATCTGGTCAGTTGTTAGCTGTAACTTCATTAACAGCATTATCGCTAACTTATTTCCTATAGCTAATATAAATAAGCTATATAAAACTAGACGCATATGGTTTGTGCGTCAAACAAAAGCACGTTTCGTTCCTGTCAACCCCGGTAGACCGAAAACTTGGGTCCATAGCGAACGGCTCAGAGTGAGCGAAACTGAGCAACCCGTTAAGTGCGTTCTTCGCTCTGAGCGAAGCTGAGCCGCTCAGTTACTTAACGCGCCCAGTGACATGTTATTGACTACCATTGTGACCTCAATGGGATTGAGCTGAGTGAAATGGCATAATAATAACCTAAATACAAAATACCCCTACTATGTCTTCAGAGCCAGTTACTCCTACTATGTCTTCAGAGCCAGTTACCAGAACTATGTCTTCAGAGCCAGTTGAAAAGTTGAAGAGGGGAAAAAATACATCCAGAAATGTGCCAAAAGGAATGTGGGGCCTTTCAATCTATCTATATTCACCTGAAAGGACAGTCAGAAAACACTGAGAATCCACATATCTGTATATACAGGCTGTTCAGTGCTACTGCTTAACTCTCTGCTTATTCTGACATCAACCATCCGCCAAGCCAATAATCCATTACTTTCACCACAAACAAGGAAAGGAAGGAGCAGTTATCTGCTGATAGCACTATCAGTCTGTTAAAAGGGACATCAAAGACAAATGAGCAATTTGGTACCATGAATCATTATTGATGACTTCTAGATTCAAAGGTGAAGGAACAGAAACACGTTCAGTGGGAAAGCTGGCTGAATTTCATCGGTTACAAGCAAGTTTATCCAGACCGCAATCTCACCAGCTTTTGCTTTGATCTTTCTACCGTTTGTTGCTATCCAAGAAAGACCATTATTAATTTAAAAGCATTTAAAAAGTGAATTTACTTTAAATGTTGCCGACAAATGAAGAGACTGGGATTTTCAATTAATATTTGCATCTCCAGAGAAAAAAAAAAAAAAAAACTTGCCAAGGCACCTGAGAGAGATGGAAGCCCACTCCCATTAACTAACATTTTCTACGTTGCATGCATAATAAAGCCATTAGCAGTCATAAATAATCGATAGAAGGCAACTTAGAGTCGCAACCTATAGTCTGAAATGTGAACGCATACAAATGTATTTGATTTAACCAGAAAGGTCAACTCAATTCCCATCAACAGCGATGCCCTTTGGAGCAGAGGCAGTTTGAGAACCGAGAAGATTGTGCTGCCAATCAACTATGGGAGGGAGGGGGGGATTAGGTGGGCAGACAGAGAGCCACTTTAGGAATATGGCCAGGACACCAGCGTTAAAACCTTTACTCTATAACTAGCATAAATCAGTAGAGTGAGTAAAGACTGCGGCTGTACACCTCCGACAGAAACCTCCTGCGGAACATGGTCCCCATCACTGCACTAGGCCTCTGGCTTCTGCGAGCGGCGTCGAGGCAACACCGCCAGTGCCAACACCCCTGGAAAGCGGACTTTCCATCCAGGTACCGCCCAAAGCCGTGGCCTCATTTAACATCAGCCTAAGGCTGGAGAAGCCGCCGCTTAGCGCCAGCGGCTGCAGGCACAATACTTAATGAGCTTTATGAGCGTATATGCTTCTGTGCCCCCTGCTAATACTACAGTGCATAATATTAACAGGGGATGCAGCAGCGAGATGCACACAGACACACAAAAGCACAGTTGTGGCGGTAAATCAACTCTAATACAGTGCATACTGTATTTACCCCTCATAGACTCATATACACTGCTAAGAGCTGAAATAACACTGAATAATCTACTGTGTGTTTTTGCATGTTTTTTTATTTGTCCTAAGACTTATTTTTGAAAACCTTGAAAGATCTTGCGTTAAATCAACTCTAGTACAGTACATATTTATCCTCCATAGACTCATAAACATCCCTCACAGACTCATACACTCACAAATACTGTTAAGAGCTGAAATAACACAGAATAATCTGTGTATTTTGGCATGTTTTTTTTTTTTTTGTCCTAAGACTTATTTTGGAAACCTTGAAACCATAAAATATGATATTGTTGCAGAGCGGCTCCCTATACCATAGAACTTATTAATTTGAGTAAGAGATATGTTATTCCTCCATCTCCCGGGAGCCTGCAGAGATACAATTGTTTTTGCCAAGCAGGGGAACCAAGAGCCCAGGACAAAAAAGAGCTCGATTCCAAGAAAAATAAAAAAATAAAAATACATAAAGTATACTAAAATCCGTATTATTGCTTATAACAACCCAAGAATAAGTATCAGAGATAAATAATCTCTGAATGTAATGAGTACGTAAAAATAGCTTGGTGCTTAATGCTTAGGTGTACCAATGAAAAAATATTTATATTGCAATTATCTTTTTTCATCTTTCGATGGAGAAAATGACCTTCTTTCTCAATGCATTCTTCTTGACATCATCGTCTCATTTGCATTACGAACACACTCGTGCAATTGGAAGGTGTTTTATAAGGTCATTCGAACACTTTACTTTACTGTTGTTGCTTTGGACAAATGTAGTAAAACTGCAGAGCTTGACCTGGGTGTTGCTTGACGGTCCCGATGCAGGAAGCCCGGCCCTTAAAAGACAAACGCTCATACAGACTGAGGACGTAAGACATCTCCATGTACCACCACTACTTAAATAAGAGAGTCAAACGGAAAAACTAAAGGAAGCTCATTATAACTTTAGTACCCCAGAGAGGAAACCTTGAGCTTTCAGTCAGAAGGGACTAACTTCTCACCAAGGTACCTGGAGCTTGGGATGCAAAGGGTTAAAAAAAAGAGAGAAACTGGGTCGTGGCTAATATGAAAACAAATCTTCTGAAGCTCCATGCCTGGAATATGCTTACTGAAGTTTGTTAAGCATACATTATGATTATGATTATTATTATTATTGTTGTTGTTATTACAAACATTATGGAGATTTTAATGATTAATTGGAACTTCCTAGAGAATGCTTGAGTGGCCCTGGGAGAGCTCAGGTGAGGTCAGCTTTAATCAGGGTCTCCAAGGGGAGGTATACCTGAAAAACAAACCCTTAGACTGCAGTATGAGACACTGTACATGTTTGCATAGTGGAAAAAACTAAAATTCTGTCATGCTATTAATCATAGTATTTATGTATTGAAAATGTTTAAAAAAAATAATAAATTTTTTTTCTTTCTTTTTTGAAGAATAATGTATGATTTTTGCAAATAGATTGAGGGATGTGGGTGAAAAAGAAGAAAGAGAAGGATAAAGAGCCATTGGGGGGGGGGGGGGGCATCTAAGATGCTGATCACATGACGGTGATCACATGACACAAGTTATTTGACAAAACCGTGAAATACAACAAAAAAGTGCTAGAACTTTTTAAACTTTTATCACAGATCTCCATAAGTCATGGGGAAGTCACATGGGAAATAAACTATATATATAACATTTAATTACTGCCCGTCTGCAACACGCTGAAATTCATCAGGCTACATAATCTGTTTTTGACCTCCTGAATGCACATACGAGCTGGCGGTATGCGGTGTGATGTAATGCAATCACAGGCACTTTGGCAATGTCCCAGAGACGGATATTCTGGTTAAGAATGGCCATGGTTGGGAGCCCCCTACATTTCCATAGTCCTCAGTCAGATAAGCAGACGGGACAATAAGGTCTCATTCAGGCTCTGAAATTAAAATGCATCCCTCATGCTATCCCAACACACAGGCCTGTTTATTAGGCTAGCCGTGCGCTGTTCTCAGTGTGAATTATTCCCCTAATAGGCACTCAAAGCGCCAACACGGCGCTGTGCTATGCAAATATATCCAAGTCTAGTTTAAACTTTTGAAAACCTTTCTTGGAAACCCACATGCCAATTGAGGAAATGTAAAACGAACCCTTGTTACTGTAGACTCCTTATACATTTACAGGTACACTAAGAGCAGATGCCATAATCTCAGAGATTTTACTTGAATGATATATTTTTAAAAACCTAAAAAGCCTTTAAAAACACTAGGTTTTGGAGGGAAACAGCTACAGGCAATGAAGGATTTAAAATTCTATTTAAAAAAACAACAAATCTTATCTTTTACATTGTTCTTACTGCTAGCTTTACCAAGAGGCACACAGTATGGTATTTTCCTTTGAAATTCATTCAGATATGTCTGCCAGCTTTGGGTCAGTATATCATAGATTATTAAATAATTTGACATTTGATATTTAAATCAATAGAAAAACAAGCCATGTTTATATGCACCATGTCCCCAAACTCGTAAAAAAGTTTTCAAAAAGACATTAGTCTTTTTTGGCTCATGCATTAATGGCAGGCCACACGCCTTTAAAGAAAGTGAAAACAGAACAAACAGGTCAAAACAGGAAACGATCTCAGATAAATGATCCATTTTTCCACATTCTCCATTGACCTTGACAGAAGATGTATTGGACTCCTGTCACAGTGGAGATTGTGTGCTAGGAAGGCTGGGATTTGTTCAGTAATTGGAGTTTCATATTTATGACCCTGTTGTACATTTCCCTGAATTGTGGACCACCTCTGGAGACCGTTGATCATCTGAAATCAAGACAGAGGCTAACCTTGGTGATTGGCTTCGCATTCATGCAAGAAGAACAATTGGGGTTCATGGGCAGATTCAATCTATCCTGCAAAACCTCCGCCCTCAACTTGAACCTTGAATTGCGAATGCGGATGCAACTTTTTTGTTACATACACATTTCTTATTTGCAAGATACCTTGCATCTCAGGAACAAAGAAAAACACTCTTTTGAAATGTTGCAGTGAAAATATTATTTTTACATTTTTTTATTTTTTTATTTTTTTTAATTTATTGAGCGTTTTGTGCAGTGAAGGTTTTAGCGTAGTACAATATATGGCTCTTGAGAGGACTACTGGTGATGCTACAGGGGACAAAAATGAGCTTATGAAAAAAAAAATAATAATAAAGAAACATTATATGTGGCATTTAATTTAGTCCCATTACTCAGAAGGGCAAAACTAATTTCCTGGTCTGACTATGGTCTGATCAGCGGAAGGCGGAGTGCTCAATTTATGGAATTTGGTGTGTAGATGACATCACGCTAATGATTATCAATGAATGAAGTTAATAAGATAACGATGAGCAACCAGATCTCACAGCATTCAGTGAGAGGTTTTTACATTTAGCATGCGCAGTGTTAGCGGCCTCCTTCAGATTTCACAGCACTATAATCACTGTTGACCTTATTCAGAACAGTTTTCAGAACAATACATTAATTTAGCAGAAGCTTGTGACCACAGTGACTTACAATGTAGCTGAAGCACATGTGCATTCCCCCAAATAATATGATAAATAAGTGTCAAGACCTAGCTAACAATGTTCCCAGACCAGCAAGTACACACACATCACGTCATTAAGCAATAATGCAAATAAGCTATGCTTATTGTTAGGTAAACTCCTGCCATTGTCCTTGACTAATGCACTGGCCTCAGAGCTGGAGTTGGTCCCCGGGCGCTGCACTGTGGCTGCCCACTGCTCCTAAGTAGTTAGGATCGGTCAAATGCAGAGGACAAATGACCCCACAGGGTCAATAAAGTATAACTTAACTTAACCAAGAAGAAATACTAATTCTGAACCCATACATATGATAACCATATTAAAACCCTAAGAAGAAAAACATACAGCCATAGAAATACCACAAGAATACCATAACCAAAATTTTCTTTCATGGACAGCCATTTCGAAACTCCGCTATCGGTAACACACAAATTGCAATGAGCTGTCGCGGATAACTCTTCCCCCTCCTTAGACCAGGCACTTGCTGTGGCGGATAACTCTTCCCCCTCCTTAGACCAGGCACTTGAACAAGATAGAATGTTGGGTTTTGTTGTCATGAAATTGACGTGGTATAAAATCAGAATCTTTAAAATTGTTCATCCATTCTCTGTGAAACTACATTAAATTTAATTTAATTTGCAATTTGAAAAGCAGCTCCTTAATGCAAAATGATTTCCTCTTGCCAATAGCACTATTAAAATAATTGGTAGCACAATAGTGGCAGTTACACATTTTTGAAATACTACGGAGATCTTATATAATGGTAAATTTCATATTTTCTATTCTTTTTTAAAAAAAAGTCCATTAACACAAACACAAATAAATAACCTGTCAGCATTGATTATCGTGTGAAGTACTGCTGAAAATAATTTCAAATGCTCGTCCTCCCTGCTAACAACCACGTTTGTATTAATGTTCCAAACAGATCTCCTGTATGGAATGCTCCTTTCAGCACACATTGCATCCCAGGATATAGGGAATGGTGGTTGAACAACATTCCCTACGTGCCACTGGACCAATTACAGCACGCACCGTACACAGCTGGAGAGCGCACACTGTTTATCTGGAAAATAAATGTATTTTTATCTCCCCAACTCTATTTACATTAGAATTCTCCACAATCAGATAAGCAAGGCAAATAGAATTTAAATACTAAACGTGGCCCACCCCCCATACACACACACACAGACACTGTTCACGCATTAATATTCAACTAAATGCAAATATTGACTTTTCTGGGACGTGGAGAGACCCCTGGCAGGGGGACATGTTCGGGGGATTTGCAGGCCTTCTCTGCGTGAAGCCTAGAGGACACGGGAATCTGCCCCGCCCGCTTTGTCGCCCGCATCAGCCGGTGATGCCCCTAACCTTTTAAACAGTCTCCAGAAGGAGAGGGGTGTAACTGGCAGCTGGAAAGGGCAATTGGCCTCAACGTGAAAGACGCACAAGGGTGTAGAGGCCACCTGTTGCTTGATTCGTCCCTGTAGGAGAAGTCTATGTAAATGTGGGGGAATTGTGGGAGAGTGAGCTAAAGTGTGTGAAAGATCATGTTTTTTTTTAATCATTAAGGACTGGCTAGAGGCAACATTAAAGAAGCACGCCATTTTCTTTACCATCTTCTTCAACCATTGTAACAATTAAATTAATAAAATTTCATTTTGCGGTACATTAAGGATATGTATGTAACCGCAGCTGCTAATGCTAAACTGTGTCATTTAATTTTGTGGTATTTTAATAATATTTAACTGTGCTAATGCACATGGCCTACGTGTGCTGGAAGCGTCGCTGTAATTAGATGGAATTGGAAATTGACGGTTACAATCAGGGCCATTTATGCATTTTTATGTGCATACTGGCATGCTGAAAAACATCCAAATAATTACGCACTGCACTATATATATATACAGTATATATACACACTGCTATATATATACACTGCCTGGCCAAAAAAAAAGTTGCATTCTAATATTTCGTTTGACTGCCTTTAGCCTTGATTACGGCGCACATTCGTTGTGGCATTGTTTCGACAACCTTATGGAACGTCACAACATTTATTTCCGCCCAGAGTTGCATTCATTTTTGGCCGAGATCTTGTATTGACAACAGGAGAGTCGAACCACTCCGTAAAGTCTTCTCCAGCACATCCCAAAGACTTTCAATGGGGTTAAGGTCAGGACTCTGGTGGCCAATTCATGTGTGAAAATGATTCCTCATGCTCCCTGAACCACTCTTTCACAATTTGAGCCCGATGAATCTTGACATTGTCGTCCTGGAATGTGCCCATTGATGGGATAACCTGGTCATTCAGTACATTCAGGTACTCAGCTGACTTAATTTTATTGCTGCATAACATTGCTGAGCCTAGACCTGACCAATTGAAGCAACCCCAGATCATAACACTGCCTCCAGAGGCTTGTACAGTGGGCATTATGCATGACGGATGCAATGGCGACTTTTTTTTTTGGCCAGGCAGTGAATGTATATATATATATATATATATATATATATATAGACACACACACACACACACACACACAATGGATACATTTTATTCTAGGAGTAACTGTGTGGATGCATCCCCAACATATTAAATAAATCTGTATTTTTCTCATCCGTGACAAAGCGTTCTGGCATTACAAACACATTTTAGTGTGTTTTATGGATTAATACTACCCTGCTCCACCCCACCTTAGGATCGCCTCTCAAGTGCCGAAATAAAGAAAAACTAAAAAATACACACTTTGCTGCATCCATTATTTATTGCACCCGAGAATACCAGCATCACATTTACCAACTGCACAGCGAAACAGTCATAGTTTTAGCTACTTTATGATTAATGCCAAATGCTCATATTGCTGACAAAATGAAAGTACCGCTGCGTTTAAAAAAATATACAATTGGCAGATGAACAGAATGCCTTTTTAGCGTTGCACAGGGCATCCCGGATAGCAGTGCTTTCAGTGCCCTTCTGAGAGAAGCACGGCCATAATTATGATCCACACATTACCCAGTCATAGCCTACCTGTAATGTATAGATCCTTGCATTACCCAGGCATAGCCTACCTGTAATGTATAGCTCTTGGAATGAAGCAATCAGAAACATGGGGCTACTCTCTCTCTCTCTCATACATATATATATATATATATATATATATATAAAACTAAGATTTTACTTCAAAGTACAGACCTGGTTTACAGGAGCATGTTTTCATGCCCTTGGCCACAACCTCAGCTCAAATTGGCTCAAAAGAGCAACATAAAACACTAGCAGAATTATGCCTAAAAGGCCTCATTAAACAATACAAGAAGACACATTAACATCGAAGGCATTTAGCAGACGTGCTTATGCAGGGCGACTTCAGATTACATTCTTTTTTTTTTTTATACAAGCGATCCATTTATACAGCTGGATATTTGTTCGTATTTTTTTTTTTACTGAAGCAATTCAGATTATTTATCTTTCTCAAGCGTACGACGACAGCACTGGGAGTTGAACCCACAGCCTTGAGAGCTGTAAGCCCAGTTCTCTAACCATTATGCCACACTCGATACGCTATACTCATCATTCAGTGTGACCGTATGCAAAAAGCCATGAACGAATATCACCACACGCACAGTAAACACACATCGGCACAACTTAAAATACACAGGTAAAAAGGACGTTGTTTGCTGTAAAGAACAAAGAGCATCGTCGTAATATATTATGAGAATCTTTCATAACTGGCTCATGATGTCATGTTTATATTATCAATAAAAACAGTTGACAAGCCTTTAGCCAGAGGTTGTTAAAATATGAGTGAGTCTCCACATCACTCCTCTCCTACATCAAACCATATTAGCCCTTCAGGCATATTTACCCGTCAGGTATGGCACTTTGATCTGGACATTAAAGTTTGTAAAGTAATGTAAAGTCGCACAAAATGACGTCACCGTTTATTGATCCAATTAGCGGCATTAAAAAATGTAAACAGGAAATAATGTTGCACTAGGATATTGTTGCAACGTTACCTTGGTGACACAAATTCGTTATGTATTGTAATGAATATTCTAACGAGCGCGTGGAGTGGTAGCCTAATTGGGAGATTTCTCATGCTGGGCGTCTTCTCATTGGACTAATTAAAGATGATTCGCAACTCCCTGGGATTGCTTAAAAGGGGGAGAGAGAAGGGGGTTTGGGTTGAATACAATTGAGTGTGTGCTTATAGAATAATTTCTGTTAAAATAGTGTGGGACTCTAATGAATATATAGAATATATATATATATAGGGAATTGACATATAAGCAGGTTTATATGAATGTGTGTCTGAAGGAGAGAACGTGGATCTGTAGGATTAAAGGTCAAGAGAGTGTCCAGGTGGCCAGTTGGAGATAAAACTGAGAGAACAACAACATGTGATGATCTGTATGACAGAAGGTCAGGGAAATTCTTTAAGTAAGCAGTTAGTCATAGGACTAAGACAATACTCAGAAAATAACAACCAGAGGTGCACATCAATAATATAGACATTTGTAATATTGATAAATTAAAAAAGCTGAAGTCAGGCATATATTAAGGAGGTCTCAGTATATGCAGTAGGTGATTGGCCATCGGACATTCTAGAATAGGAGGGCCTAGACATGTTCAAATTGTATAAAAACTGTGGAAAAAGGCTGAAAGAGGGTGACTTCATGAACTCACCCGGCTTTGTTAATCACTAATAAAGTCGTTCAAAAATGACAAGCTCCTGTCTCTGAGAGAATTCTTCGAAGAGGAAAAAAGACACGACATAACTTTGGCGTAGTCGGCAGGATTGGAAAAACAGAGGCTGGAAATTCGGAACCGTCTGCTGCTGTGGGTCGGGAGCCGGATGAGTCACACAAGCCACGGTGGCCACCAATAAGGTAAAAGCGAATGTTCTTCGTACTAGTTTAACGGGTTGTGTGACTTGTTCCGGGTGCCGCCCCGGCAGTGGACTGTTGAGTAAGTCTCCAAATTAAGAACCTAAAAAAGTAAATAACTGAGACCGAGCTTGTGATTTTTGAAAAGAATGCATGTGTAATGTGTGTGATTGGGCCTCGAGGGAACTTGTACATATGACAAAAATCTCTTTAGTGGAGTCACGTGAAAGTCCTGCAGAAAGGGCCTCAGCGGAGCAGAAGGTGCCCGCAGAGAGCTGGGGAGTCAGGCAAATAAAATCCTGTATAATAACGGATTTCTCTGTATGTTGTATAGACAATAGAAAAAAAGCCTAATTTACAGACAATAGTCGTGTATAATCATAGGTTTTCTATATGTTGAAAGGCTAGTAGAGAAAAGACCGAATTAACAGGTCACTCAAGAAGTGAGTGTTGGAACGAATGAAGTAAGATTGAGTGACAGAGTGAAAGTCTCTGTCACAGGTGGAGAGGGGGTGAGAAGCGCTCCTGTAAAATCTCCATTTTTAAAAAAGTGTGAATGAGAGTGTGTTTGGGAGAGTCCTGCACGGTGTAATTTGATTAGGCGTTGTTTGAGAGGCATTCAACAATCAAGCCGCTGATTGGGCTCTCTAGTACGAGAAGCTGTGTGTGTGTGGCTGTTTGATTCTGGTTTGCCTGCGTTAAGTGTGTTCTTGTTTGTATAGAGTTTGTATATAGAGTAAGTGAATGTGTGAGAAAAATCTGTCAGAAGGACAGATTGGTATAGTAGGGTTATAAACCATATATTTAGACGGAATAATAGTGGAATAGTAGTCAATAATAAAGTGTAATTAAGCATACTCACAAAATAGAAAAATATTTAATAAGCTTTTTAAAGGTACCTTTTAATTCTGTGTGATAATAAATGTATAAATATATGTGAAAGATTCAGTTTTTTACTATGAAGCAATAGGGAAGGTACGATAAGAGATATAATCCCCTTGAGAGAATGGGGGTTAGTTTTGAAGTTGGCTTGGCTGTGTTGTGCATTATCTCACTGATTGTTGTTGTACCAATCCTTTTATTATTCCCATAACGCGATCATTGTTGTGTTTTGAGACGTTTGTTGGGAAATATAGGGTTGTGGAAATCGATCAGTTGTGATATAACATATGCAAAGTATATGATTTGGTATATTGTGGTTGGAATTTAGTTGACATTGCAGAAAATACTTGTAATATTGTGTGAATAAGTATGGAACGTGTATAAATACACAGAGGCGAAACAGGAGATCTAGAATTGTAGAAAATAAAACTTTAGTAAAATAGGTAAATAAACGGATTGACCTAAAAAAGAGTCAGTTATTAAAGTATAAAACGGTATTTGGCATTGCGATAAACAATATTAAATTGCTGTTTTTTATAGAAAAATTAAAACTCCACAAACCATAAAAATAAATAAAAGGGTGACTAATACGGGAGGTTGTGTATAAACTGCAGCAATGAATAAAACAGCAGTAGAGGTGTTGAGTGCCAAAAACCCAGTAATTAAAGAGGAAATAGAGAAAATCTCCCAGAAATGGGAGAAGCGAACTAAAAATATGAATACAAATTGGCCAAAGGGAGGAACTTTCGATATAAATCTGTGCAAAGAAATGGAAATATTAATAAAAAATTATAAAGTTAAGCAAAAGGGTAAAAAGAGACAGGAAAAAAGAGAGAGAGAGAAAGAAATAATAAAACTGTTTAAAAAAGAAGGAGAGGAATATTTAAAAAATCTGAGAAGAGCGAGAAAAGTCTCGACAAAGCAAAGTACAAATGTAATTGAAACGCCTCCACCATACGGGCAATATCCAGTAGTCTCAGGCATCGTGCAGTTAGAGGGAAAGTTTGATGTAGAAGAGGGGGGGGAAAAACTCTGGAGAACTCCTGGGGCCAGCATAGGAGAAAAAGGCAGGAGAGCAGACCCCAGGGAGTCTCTGGGGGATTCCTCTCAGAGCAGACAGAAAGGATTAAGTAAGTTAAATTGTTACAGGGATTTGCAGGTAGCAATGGAAGAGTTACAGGGAAAGGATGCATGCAGTACCCCCAGAGAGAGCGCGCGCTCTCTGGAGGGACAGAAGTGTGATTTTCCCCTGTCCTATGTTGAACAGGACAAAATACCTGATTTGGAAAGTTGGAATGAGGAAGTGATTGAGGAAGGTAAAGCAAACAGGACGATAAGTAAAAAAGAGTTGAGAGATAGACAGAAAATAAAGAAACCAGCTAAATATAGTCAGTACCCCATCCTGATAAAAGGAACGACAGGGCATTACGTGCCGTGGGGATCACAAGATATGCTGGGCTTACTAGAGCGCCTCCCAGACATACATGAGGGGGCAGGAAAGTGGATAAGGGCTCTAGAGGAGGAGACAATGGGGAAATTACTGGCGGTGGGGGACCTTAAGGCTCTGTTGGCGAGGTTGCTAGGGATGGCTCGGATGGAGGAAGTGCTGATGAAAAGTGGGCTACAGGCAGCGGTAAACACCCCGTACCTTGATGGTGCCAGCTTTGATCAATTCCGTCCCGCGATGTGGCGAACTTTGAGAGAGGATTACCCTACCAAGATTGACCCGTAGGCAGGGGAATAGGCACCCCGAACCTAGGGGTCAACAGGCGGCGGCGGAATTGCAAAGTTCCGAGGGCACGTTAAAAACGTTGTATAGTGCAGGGGAGAAGACTGAAGGCCCCCGTGTCTGATGAAGTATGAATTAACATACTGCCGTGGTACCGTCTAGTCGGCGTAGTTGTCGTGTGTAAGTATGCAGGCACTGCGTGGTACGTGGATGACAGTCCACACCTAGCAGAGGGACGTGAGAGACGACCTCTGTGAACAGGCAAGGCTGGTGAAAACGGTCAAAGTTTCTATACCCATAGCAAGGTGGGATAGGGATCAGACCGTCGGTTCCCAACCGGGTGGCTGGTTACCACTACGGGGCTCGGTGTGACACTGGGCTGGGGATCGCTATCGACTGGGTCACCGGCCGGTCGGGTCGCAGAGAGCAGTAAGACCATGAGTGCCGTCCCTGTAGTGGAGCACATGGCCGCCGCGCTTGGCTCAATGTACAGTCAGGCCACTGTAAGCTGAAACCGAATGCGTTAGTAAGCGAGCAGTGCTTTCTGTGATCAGGGTTTCTGAAAAGGAAACGCCTGGGAAGCAGAGAGGCTGAGGGTCCTTCACTCCGAGGAGTCGGGTGGAAGGAACTCAGTGGAAAGGGGTCCAGCCTGGAGCTGCGCCCGAGAGAGGGAGGCTCGAAGGATCAAAGCGAAATCACTTAAAGGTGAAGAGGTGGGAGACACCGTAAATCCAGCCAACTATCTGCATAGACAGTTAAAACGCTGGAAGTTGGAAACAGGGCGGAATCCTGAGGGAGATGAACTGATGACAACCCTCTTCCGGACTTCCATAGTGGAAGCAATGCCCTCGCCGGTGAGAAGCAGGCTGGAGGATGTAGTTGGACTAAACTCTAAAACGCACAGAGAGTTTTGTGATCATGTAATACATGCAGTAGAAAAATATCGCAAAGAGGAACAGAAACTTAAAGATCAAGAGAAAGAGACACAGCGGAAGTTGACACAGCTACAGCTGGGAGAATTGACAAAAAAGCAGTGGTAAAAGCCGAAATGCCAGAGCCCAGCCTGGAAGCCGTAGTCTCTTCCGGAGGGCCATCGCGGCTGCCTAACCCTCAGGGCCAAGAGCAACCCACTATACCAGTAATTAATGTGTATGCACAGCCCCAATAGTGGAAGAATAAAATCACCAAATAATAGACAAAATTAAAATTAAATACGGAGAGGGCCTGGGGGTCCGCAGAGACCCCAAGGGCCACCCGGAATATGCTGGGGATGTAATCAGCCAGGCCATAATAAGCGTGATTGTCCCACAAATCCTTGGCCGCTGAAATAGCAGCCGGGAAATGATAATAGTAAAACAGATAACCTAGTGATTTATTTAATACAAGACAAATCTTTCACTAAAATGCTATGTACAACAGTAACAACAGGAGTTCCGGATGCGCCGGTAGATGCAGGAAAGTGAAATACAAACTAAAGAAAATCTCTAAAAGATAATGCTAGACAAGATGTTGGAATTTGAGACTGGTTTGATTTAAAGTTGGGAAGTTGGGGGGCCATGTTCACTAGAGCAGGAATTCCAATAACAGTAGTAGTTGTTATAGTGGGATTAATGTTCTGGTGTGTGATACCTCTGCTGAGATCTTTCCTGGTACAGGCAACGGTAAAGCAGATGAATCCAGTGAAGAGGTACCACGTGAATGGTGAAGGAGTGGTCCGCCAGGCTGTCAACATGAGGCGTGAACTGGGTGATGATGAAGGCTGGCCTGATCCGAATCCAGTACCAGACTGGATCCCACAAGAGCCACACCCAGATACCTCATCTGAGGACAGCAAGGACAGTGAGAAAGAGGTGATATACAATAAATAGACGAGACTGTATAAGGAGCAGAAGAGGACAGCAGGTTAGCCCGGCTAGCATCCGAGACGGCTAGTTGGTCCACCTACTACGAGGGAGCTCCTTAAGAAAGCCAGAAGACTGATTTTTTAATATATAATTACACTACACAGAGTATAATTGAAAGTTGTATTTCTGTGTATCATTTTATGTTTTTATTGTTTATTGTATAATCACAATATTATTTCTTTTTAATTACTTGAATAGTAAATACATAATGCAAGGCGGCCTGCTTATATACATATTGAATAAAAATGTGGCTGGAGTGGTGAGTCTTTTACTCCTCCCTCGTCAAGAGTGGGGGGAGAGTTTTGGCTCTAAAACTCCCTGGAATGGATGACGACGAGAAGCACCAGTTGGTAAGAAAAAGGGGTTTATTTAACCCGATAAGATTTGGGAAGGTTGCTTTTCCTCATTGTTCATTTTCAGATCTAAATTATTTTGTTGGAACTAAGTAAGTCCCAATGGGGGGATTATATAGAATAATTTCTGTTAAAATAGTGTGGGACTCTAATGAATATATAGAATATATATATATATAGGGAATTGACATATAAGCAGGTTTATATGAATGTGTGTCTGAAGGAGAGAACGTGGATCTGTAGGATTAAAGGTCAAGAGAGTGTCCAGGTGGCCAGTTGGAGATAAAACTGAGAGAACAACAACATGTGATGATCTGTATGACAGAAGGTCAGGGAAATTCTTTAAGTAAGCAGTTAGTCATAGGACTAAGACAATACTCAGAAAATAACAACCAGAGGTGCACATCAATAATATAGACATTTGTAATATTGATAAATTAAAAAAGCTGAAGTCAGGCATATATTAAGGAGGTCTCAGTATATGCAGTAGGTGATTGGCCATCGGACATTCTAGAATAGGAGGGCCTAGACATGTTCAAATTGTATAAAAACTGTGGAAAAAGGCTGAAAGAGGGTGACTTCATGAACTCACCCGGCTTTGTTAATCACTAATAAAGTCGTTCAAAAATGACAAGCTCCTGTCTCTGAGAGAATTCTTCGAAGAGGAAAAAAGACACGACATGCTCAGACAGGTTGTGCTCCCAGAGGAAAATGGTGGGATAAGCTGGTCTGCCTGGTGGTGAAGATAGGTAGACAGGGGGAAATGTATTTAGATATAGGCCATTCTGATAGGGGAGCGTTACATTACTGAAGATAGGTATACTGGGGGAAATGTATTTAGATATAGGCCATTCTGATAGGGGAGCGTTACATTACTGAGTGCGGTGACTAAAGTGTTCGCCCTAAGGCGGTTCTAGACCTATGGGGTTTTGCCATACCCCCATCATCCAACACACACTCTTGTACTGGACAGGGGGGGGGGGGGGGGGGTCTCGTCGGGGTGTACCAGGGAAGTGTTATTTGTAAACTTTGTACTTGACTGTTCGTCTTGTCAGGTGTAGAGTATTCTGGGGGCAATTGTAACGGGGCAATTGCAACACCATAAAATTGCACCAATCAGAAACAAGCTAGAGCTGAGATTCTATCCAGCAAGCTAGCTAGTTTCATGTGTTCTGGGTTGGGGGCAATTGTAACAAAAAAATTGTGTTACAATTGCCCCCAGAATACTCTACCTGTTTTAAATTAATATAAGCACAGCTCGTGGGGAGGGCGGGGAACTCTCTGGGTTGACAGGGCGGGGCCTGCCGTGTGACGAGAGACACCGTATTGAAGCTTGCTGTGTACACATTCTTAACTTTACCGGTGTTTTGATTGGTTGCTGCTTAGAGTGAGGCAATAACTGCGCTAATATAGCCCACTGCCAGATGTGCTGTGGTGTGTGAAACCCCAGTGGGCTCTGTTATTCCTTGGGGGGATCTTTGGCTCTTCTGCATAGCTGGTGCTTGAATTAATTCTTGTAATAAAGATTTTCCATTTACTATACTATCCTTTACTGTGTGTGTCCTCCGTTCTCCCGCACTGGACCTAACCAGTTATTAAAGGTGGTGGCAGCATTATATATATATATATATATATATATATATATATATATATATATATATATATATATATATATGTTAGCCAGTTGTATTGCCCCCCTGCCTGGGCATTAGGGATAGGTTTATTTCAGTATCATTGACCCACCATTATTAGCAAGTTACTTAATACAGCTCTTTTTTGTTGGGACAGCTAACGTTAGTTAGCTACTGTTACAGGAGTAGTTGTTTGAGACTGTCTGCCTACTTGTATTAGCGAATCCAGCTTAGTAGCCACTGTGACATGATCAACCGGTTAGTTAACAGTGTCGTTAAAGCGCTCCGTTCCTATCAGTTTCGTGCTGGAGATCAGCCGCTAGCAATCGTAGCCGCTAGCAATCGTAGTCTATTAATCTCATTAGCCTACAATTATGCCCTCTCTCTTAAAACGAGACAAGCGCAGATATCAACGTCGTCATACAAGTCTGGAGAATGCAGTGTATCGCAAAATTGTTGGTAATGACGAGGTTCATAGTTTTAAAGCAATTCGTCAACATTATTCAAATCGGTCTGCCATTGAAACATTATTAATTAGCCTACACCATTATTCCTGGTCAATGGCTTGCATAAATATTTACTTTGTACATAGGGTTAAGTTCTAACTATGTTTTGTGGTGCAACAGGTTTTATTTTAGTAGTGCGCAAGTTGTAACTTAGTAGAGATTTAAGTTACAACTAGGCTTAGTTCTTACCTATGCACAGCTGGTGCAACTGGCCCCAGAATACTGGCGTGCTATGGTTGAGACTGTGCAGATATACATAGTTTTCTTTAATAAAAAAAAACATGCACAACAAGTTCTGTGGATGTTTGTGAGTAACCGTGTCATTATATTTGGAAAGCGACGTTGCTGTTGATTTTTGCAAAAGTACATTTTCGGCGGCTTTGAGCGTCACAAACTATGAACCCGCTGAGGTCCGTTCTATCAGGGTGATAGATATCTATAAAACTAGTGAAATCTGAGCAAAACTATCTGGATGGATAGCACCCCGGGTATATAGAAACATACCTTAATTACATTTTTGGGTGAACTGCCCCTTAATCCAACGAGCCGCCAGAAGACCTGAGCAAACTGCTAACAAAATCTTCACTCAATTATCTGCAACCTCCCGAGCTTGTCAGGAAAGGAAGGAAGGAGGGAAAGAGATGATACTTCCAGTGCCCTAATCCTCACTTCATCTTTATTTCTTCTTCTCCTTTGACAGGTCTGTCCGGGAAACCCGTGGAGTGCTTCGCCGGGTTACACAGCTCAGAGGGAGACTAGCGTCGCAGCGGAAATAAAGAAAGGTAATTTAGCGGGTTTGAGTGTCTTCTGGAGGGGAAACGCACGCTTTGATTTCACGTGTTACAGCTGTCAGTGCATTTCCGCAGAAAGCCAATTAGAGACGCACGTGATCAGAGGGAGAAGAAGACGGTTCCCTGAAGCTTAAAATCCTCCCTTTTGAGAAGAAGCCGATTGAACCGGTTGCGAAATCACCTGGGTTGGAGTTAACATCAAGCCTTTTGTTTTGACTAAGCCTTTGAAGGCGCTGACATGAGACACCACACGGATCACTCGCAGCAAGTGGTATCAGTATATTGCTATCTGGAATAGTTGTCACAGCAGTCTGGCTTCCAGTCTGTTAAACTGGCTAAATCATCTCTAGCATGAACTGGTGTGGAAATGAAGGCCATTTTTTTTGGATTACACCTCCTAATGTGTGATCCTTGTGTGCCATCGCCTTCTCTAAATGCTCTTGCTAACCATCTAGTAAGTACAATCAAAATGGCGGAGGTGTGGATTGCTTTGCAAAGCAGCCCAGAGCTACGAACCACACAAAAAAACCCTCCTCAGAGGAAACGAGTAGGCTATACCGAGTCTTTACTAAAAGGCAGCGCTAAGCCTGGGAAAAATAAATAACTGACTGCCACTCTACACCTATTTTTATACAGTCTATGCTCTACACAGGTGGATATGATAAACAGACATGCTTGTTTCACCTAACACGGGTCGCTAGCATCTTTTGCATGGTTCATAGGCGTTGAGCAATCCATAATTAATGGGTGGTTGCTCAGTAGTAGGTCACCATCTTCACATCAGAGCAAACGGGGCTGGCATTTATACAAAACCGCCACGGCGATAATGAGGGTTGTGGCAGACAGAGAAACAATGGCTCACGTACACTGTACTATGTATAGCGTTTTTGTGGGTTTCACATAATGTGTTGCTCGCCTGCTCGAGTGTGCCAGTACATTTGTGTCTCCAGACTTTTCTTTTCAACTTTCTCTCAGCGTGCTAAAAAAAATAATAAAAGAAGGATAATAAGGACGAATCGAAAAGGTTTTTATTTCCGTCCCTCGTTAGTTCCTGTGAACGTGCCTAATGAGTACAGGATGTATTTGCCCTGCGCTCAGAATGTACCTACTTCATGAGGTATGCCTGTACAAAGGTCAATGTCATTTGTGCACTACTCTTGAGCTCCTGTTATAATCCAATGCAACTATACAATTAAACGGTTGCATCATACACCAAAAGTCAGTGTGCCATTATATTCAGAATCCGGTGGAGGAAAGCGTGGTCCTTCAGTGTCAGGGATTTTTCTGGTTTTTTGTTCCAATCCAATCCAAAGCTCGATCGTCACAGAGAGGTAGCTCTGCTAAGGAAAAAAGCGAGCATAGTTCATGCTGCTTATTGTGCAACAGCTTTGAATGTTATCTGCGCCATAATAATGACGGATTAATTAAAAAAATACTGATGCAGTTCAAGTAAACATACAACCGTGCCCACATATTGAGCAAGTGCAGTGCAAAAGTAGAATAATATGACATCATAATATGGTAAATTGCGAATCGCACGTGCGTTGTATTGAGCATTTGCATAAATGATGTAGATAACAGTTATGTCTGCATGACCCAGACAGCACACAGTGTTGTCATTTCTCTGTACAACTATGAACCAATCTGATGTAAATTGGAACGGACGGAACTGTTGACCAGTGGTGTGGGGATGAGGTCTTCGTCTCCACCCTTTGTAGGAGAACAAGCCAACCACCTTTCCACAAACCTCGTGTTGCTTCTTATACTGCCTTATATTAACCTCTTGGAAGTTCCACATTTAAACACTTTGAGAGTCAAGTACATATGTGGCCTCTGGCCAGGAGGTGAAACCCATTACTCTGCCAGCCAGACGTCCATGTGAGGACATCCATGTAGGGACTTCCATCTGAAAGAATGCTGGCAGAGTCCTGCATTTGACCTTTGACCTCCTCTGAGCTGTGAAATGCCGCTGTTGAGATTAAGAATACGTGAGCGTTGCTCACGGCAACCACAGGGAGGCATTACAGCATGGCTCTCCATAGAAAATACATTAAATCGGTATCTCCGTCCTCTGCCCTTTCTCACACTTTAATTTAGCTTTTTAAAAAAAATGTCTTTAGAAAGCGCACACAAGGCAGCCTGTGCCTGTCTGAAAAAGGCCGTTTGCGTTTGTCATTTACAGCGAACGTCGGCCGGGTGAAGACAAATCCATCAGCGCTTGAAAAGAGGGCAAGCGGACGCGCGATCTCCCGCAGCGAGACCTTTCACTTAATTCCGCTGTCGATGTCTTTGTAGTCAGTTCAATCCTCAAATTTTTTTATTTATTTTTTTAAAATCAGAACAAGGGCAAGGCCACACTGCTGTGTGTCTAACAGATACGGACGAGCTTTTCAATACTTCCTCCGTGTAGCAAAACCAGATATTACTGGTTGTCCTAAGCTATTCTGAGGGTACAGGTAATATCACCTGAGGTGAGTACTACTTGTGAGAATACAGAGCCCCCAGTGAATTCTAAGAAAATCTTGGAATTCTAAGAAAGTTAGTTGCAGACAGATGAATAAATTACACAGATGGATCTGTCTGACTGGATAAAGTCATTTGATTACCACAGCGGTGAACTAGAGCCACAGAAAGAAAACGCACACGAGCCCTGCATTTCTTTCTGCGAAATCTCTTGTGAATGCAGGTGTCAGTTAGGCCTGCCAGCCAGCCAGCCAATCAGCTCAATTGCAGGTTTCCGTGCCAATAGAGTCAAGCTCAATTTGGGCCTACCTACAGGACTAAGCACAATGACCGACAGTCCTTCCAAACATTTATCTTTGTGCCATAAAATCTATAATAATTTATATCCACAGAATTTGTGAATAACAAATTCAAAACGTTTGATCATTCTGCACTTTCTTCGTAGAGTATACTATTATACTTCTAATATGCAAATTTATGTTAGAAGTAAGTATTTTTGTGGAGGTTTGTATGTCAGTACACTATATATATGGTGCTCAGTTTTGTTTACATTATGGTCATTGGGAGTTCACTAATAGACATGCATCTATGTTAGAAAGTGCAGTTCTTTATTTTTTATATTCTAGATTTCTTGTACTCTGGTGTCTCGTACATGGATGTCCACATGACATCCTGCCAAGTTTGGTGTGTTATCTTCCAGCCAAACGTGAAGTATGTGTGTAACAATCGTCTTAATTGCTCTTCTGCAAATTTTGTCAAGTTTTGAGACTAGACCAATGCATCCTCTTCAAACTATAACATACAGTGCATCCGGAAAGTATTCACAGCGCTTCACTTTTTCCACATTTTGTTCTGTTACAGCCTTATTCCAAAATTGATTAAATTCATTTTTTCCCTCAAAATTCTACACACAACACCCCATAATGACAATGTGAAAAAAGTTTTTTTGAGATTTTTGCAAATTTATTAAAAATAAAAAACTAAAATTTCTCATTTACATAAGTATTCATACCCTTTGCTTTAACGTATTTTTAAAGTATCATATTTCATATTTGGTCGCATATCCTTTACATGCTGTTACTTCCTGAAATCTGTGACCATCAACATCAAAAAACTGTCGATATCTTATTTTCAGGTACTGTTACAAGCGATACTATAACCTCTCTGCATTTGAATGGATCTCTATGGAAATTGGGGGGTGAGACTAGATTCAGCTGTAAATTACACTGGTACAGTATGGAACACATGGCTGGCTAAATGGCTGTAAGTTATCAAGGGTCTGGGCTATCAAACGAGCCCCAAACCATCACTCTGTTGCCAGATATGGAGTAGATGTGGATGGATCACTTTAAGGGTGGTTTCTCCTGACTTTTTTCCCCATAGAGTTCTATAGGAAAATGAGTCCGGAGAAATAACCCTTGCAGTGATCCATCCACATCTACTCCATATCTGGCAACAGAGTGATGGTTTGGGGCTCGTTTGATAGCTCAGACCCTTGATAACTTACAGCCATTTAGCCAGCCATGTAAGAACCGAGGACTAAAACGGAAGTGAAGTTTACTGAAACTTTTGACCGGTAGTGTAAATATAGAGAGATATCTCCATGCCACATAAATGGGACACACACAATTTCTGCACACTTGACCCTTTAAAAGTTGAGAAAACAAAGCCATAGAAATTGCCTTTACCATAGAAACTGTTTGCAGTTTGTGTTGGTTTTAGACTCAGATACAAACTTTAATTAGACTCCACTGTGAGGGGACTCTCCTGAAAAAATCATCCTGAAAAACAATCGTTTTGAAATGGCACCCTGTATTTTGTACATCTAGTTGTGCACGTGGGATTGCACGTGAGTCCAGTCAAACACATTTTTCCCTCCGCTTTCATTTTCTCTGAAGTAACCTGCGGCCATTTTTAAATCCACACCGCTCTGAATGCTCTTACAAACAATTCACAAGTACGGGACGGGATTCCTACCCCAGTCTTCAAAAAAAGGCTTAAAATGCAACGTGCAGGTCTGACACAAAGAGCATTTTTACAACACCGCGGGAGTTTTAGACAGGTAGCTTTCAGACCGACTAGAATTGCATCTGAAATAAGCGGGTGAGAGAAAGAGGCCTTAGCGAGCTACTTCTCACAGGAATAAAATCCTTTTTACATTGTGACTGTTTTGAGCGCCGGTGTAATGCCGATGATTCATCTCCAGATCTAATACGCACACTCATGCCGCGTGCCTCCTTGGTACTTACACCACTTACACAGCCCACCGTTTCCAATTTAAGGACTGTTAAATCAAGGCGACTACATTTGGAGATTACATTTCTCTTAATTCATACGCTTGGGTACATTGCAGTTCATTGTCCAAGTGAAATACTAAAAAGAAACGGTCAATATTTCTAAAAGCACTGATCGCTATCATTACCGTTATTTTATCTTATCTGATCATTATCTTAATCTTTTTTTGATCATTATCTTTATCTCCATCTGATCTTAAAAATCAATAAACATGTACTAAAACTTTTCCTTTCCCCTTTTATGAATTTCCCCCTTTGATTTTGTGTCCACTGCCTGTTGTTTTCTGATAAATGTCTTCACCCAGCAAAAATGCCAGTGTAAATCTAACACTGCTGGTGTACATTTAACACCCTAGGGTGCTAAATGTACACCACCATTTTTGCTGTGCAATGTTACAAGCAAACAAATGGAATGTGTACATCCATTCAGGTGAGCACACAATGTACCTGCATGTAAAGTATGGGCATATGTTTATCACCGAGAGAGACTGTCGCTAACTGACCTTGTGCAGGAGGACACTGCGGTAACGAACAAACACTCACAAAGATGGGAACAGTTTTATGAGCACTGGGAGAATCAGCCATTTTATGACGCCGCACAACGGCATGAGGTATTTAGATTACTTTTTTATAGGCTGCTTGACAAAACAAGTTGTAGGTGTGTGCTCATCGATCAATCAACCAATCAAAAGCCAGCCTATGGCAACAGTGGTATGGAAAAGGAGGAATCCTTGGGAAAAAAAACAACAACTCTATAAGGCAGGGGTAGGGAACCCTGGTCCTGGAGAGCCGCAGGGGTCTGCTGGTTTTTGTTTTCACCTTAAATACAGCAACTACTGAAACCAAAGAAACCAGGTGAGGTGAGTTAACTGTGTAGTCAACTGCTTTAATTGATCAATTAAGTTGGGAGTAAAAACTAAAACCAGCCGACCCTGCGGCTCTCCAGGACCAGGGTTCCCTACCCCTGCTATAAGGGGAGCCCCTCTTTCTCTGACCAGCTCAGGTTGTGGAGTCATAGTGACCGACACCGTAAAAGTCAATTTTTCTGATTTAAAAAATAAAAAAGCAACCAAACGGAATCACAGCTCTGAAAGCTTTAAAAAAAGAATTTCAGAAACATCAAACAATTGGGAATGCCAGATTTTAAAGGCCTTGATACCGGCATCTAACAATAAACTAGGCTACTGCCCGCTGTCTCAGAAGGCCAGTATAAATGTATCGAAATATATAGTGTCGTTTCACACAAAAAAAAAAAGAAGATGAATATGCTCTCATCCTGTATCTGGTGGTGGACCCATTCCAGTTAAGGGTAGGGGTGTGATAAATTGTGAAAATGCAGCCCGTGACATTCAGTTGGCCATGAGGACGAGGATGGCGAGACGGTGTTATAACTGTGGGCAGCAATGTGTGAGCACACACCGGAGCCTGTTTAACTCTGTAAGATCACAAGAAGGCTATGTGTTTGGAATGTTCTTAACTGAACATTCTAATGCTGATGTAACAATCACTTCTGGTAATTGAAAGCAATGGAGTTCTAGAACACTGACTTAGAATTCTGAAATAAAATATAATTTAAAAAAAAATATTCCAAAAAAACCTAGGGCCAGATTCAGAGTTGAGATAAGCACAGACTTACTCCCGAAATTCCACGTAGCCTTAAGCTATTTGTGATTCAGACGTTTGACTTATCCACTGTTTTAAGCATCTTTCGCAAAAATGGATATTAGAATGAATGCATGTTCTATGAAAATAATATTGGTCTTATTTTCCTTTGCCTAGCCTACTTACAATTATCAAAGAGCAGTCATAAAAAGAAAAATATGTAAAAGTATGCTATGATTGATTGTCTGTTATATCATACCAGACCAATATTAGATTAATTAATTAAGTTGAAGACGTTGCATAAAGGCTATTGTAGGCTACATGACTTTATTAGGTAAATCGTTAAAAAAAGATTTGATTTTTAAATCTTTTTTTTTTCAGTAAATCCAACGATTTATTTGTTTACTTAATAAAATATTGCATGCAACCACTGTCCAGCGATTATTTCTTTTGATTGTGTGATGGGTATATCCCAGTCGTCAATAGAAGCTATGATCATTTTATCAATGCGATGTATTAATACGTTCACTGCATGCCTATACCCGTCACGCAAGAGCAACTACGATGCGCAAAGGCAGGATTTTCCTAAAGGCAAATGCGGTTATTAAAGGCACTGTCACTGACACGTTGAAAACGCATAACCCCACAAACATTTTTTTAGTAGATACCTGGCAACCCGGGGGGCAGGGACAAGAAACAGGTAATTAGAATGTCATGCCCTGTACCACCCACATTTTGAGATAAGCACCTGCACAACACAAGTTAGAATACGGCGTAAGTCAGCTGGCATTAAATCTGCGCATGACTTAAGTTGGCCATCTCTGAATCCGGCCCCTACTCTTCAAAAGGTTAATGCCTAAAGGGCATCCTTTCTCTGAGCTCCTTTACCTTGGCTTGAAAAATGGCTACTGAAGCACTGAAGCATCAACCAAATTTTCCAAGCCAGGAACCTTGGGTGTGTCCCAATACTCGGAAAATGCACCCTCCCTTCCTCCACTACCACCTCCTCTACTCCGTGCCCCAGAAACTGATCTTTGTGTTTTAATCTAATCTTAATTACGTATTAATGGTTACATATTAATTAATGTCTCAACGCAAACCGCAATGTCAGGTACATTGTATACTGTACATGCAAATACTTTTACTCAAAACGTTCAGGCAGTTTTGCGTACTTCCGGGTGGGAGAGGAGTGGTAGTGGGGGAGTGAAGAATATTGCGACACAGCCCTTGACCCCCCCCCCCCCCCCCCCCCCCACACACACACACACCCAAAGTGTCAACTTAGAGAAGCATTATATTATTATCGCATGTCTTTCTTCTTCGTGTCATCACACATTTGGAAAAAAATAGAATATTGCTAAGCATGATACCCTTCTGCCTCATGTGAAAGTATGTGAAAACTGGGCAAAAACAAACTCCAAAGAGCTGCTGGACCTGGCAGCAGAGAGCGAGTTACAGTGGATGTGCTAAACCAAAATCTAATGGGCAATCATTTATTTTATGCGCAATAAAATAAAATTAGCCACCCACTACATGCCAAACTGCGCAATAAAATTAGACAGGGGAATGGCAGGCATTTCCAACACAAAATGCACACAATGGGCCATGGGGACTAATTCATTTCAGCAGACATAAGGGTGTACGATGACAATTAAATTCTCGTGTTGATTCACCATTTTCATATTTTTGTCTATTGAATTTTTAACGGACGGAGACAAATTAATGTCCCTGAATGAGACACAGAACGTCATTCAGGGGTGTTAATCGCATGATGTGACTCCGTATCTTCCACGCCCAAGCGTCGCAAGGTAAAGAAAGGATCACATCTATGAATGATATCGAGTTCTCCAATTAAGAGAGGAAGAAAGGAGTAAAACGCCGCTATATCCCGGCGGCAGTAATTCTGGCTCCATCTCACAATATACGGTGGAAGTGTATGCAGTTTATCAAGGCTTCAGGTGTAATTTAGGGCAACGGCGTGTTGTAACTGGGGTACCTTTAACGTGGAGACTCTCTGGGATTCCATCCTGCTGAAAAAAATACAAACAAAAGAGAGGAAAAATGATGTGTCAAATATCAAAAACACACAAAAGTCACATTGAAAGAATATTACAGTGCACTGCATACTGCGATGGAACAGTTCACATGGCCTTAAAGCAAAAGGCTATAGTTAAACCGACAAATATACTGTATATACGTATGTACTGTATATAAATTAATGTCAAAAACCAAATCAAAACCTTAAGTTTTGTCCTTTAATTCCTTTGTAAAAAAACTATGGCTGTATCAACAGTATTCATCTTTGATATATAATATGCAGTATTAAACAATTTTGTATTTACTACTTCTAAGTAAGTTATGTATTAGTGGCTACTATTAGTTGTGACTCTAATAGCTCGGCATCAACTCTTTGTTGCCTGAACCTTTTTGTTTGCATTTATGTACGTAAGTCTCTCTGAATAAGAATGTTTGCTAAATGTAAAATGTGACTGTGACACGTAACACAACAACATATACGTAGCTGTCATCGCTCCTCGCAACTGGCCCGCTGGGATAAAGACCCGCTGTTACCAGCCTGGGGAACCAATCACACGTTCATTGCTTTTCCAGGGGTGACATCACAGCCTTAGCAGATGTTCAGAGCAAAGGGGGTTGGAATCTTTCCATAAGCGGAGGGTCCAAACATGGATGGAAAACGTGTTTTTGGGAAATGCACTGAACTGCAACGGCCACCCTTTCTGGTGGCCCTGGTTTAGAGACGCGTGTTAGCATGTCCACCGCAGGATGTGACATCACCCCTAGAGAAGCAATACAATTGGGTTATCCTTCGCCGTGTGTCCATTGGTCTATAGCTTGGCGGGCTATCTCCTGTTGCTCAAAACCTGCGGCAGACAACCCCATTAAGCTGCCATGAACTGGTTTATATCCGCCAAATGCATGCATTAATACGCGTATCAAACCAAGCCACGCTATATGCCTAGCCATATTACTTGTAATTGCATGCAAATCAACACAATAAAGCAGATTCACTGTAGCCAGGTAAAATACCAAATATCTGAAGCATATCCTTGGATCTGAGCGCCTACTATGAAACATCAGGAGACTGAAGATATAACCTCTGAAAATACTTTTAGGGATTTTATTTAGATTAAATTATGATGGGAAACAATTCATGAATCATCCATAAAGACAAAGGTAATTATCATAAAACAAAGTATAATTTCCGTAATCGGTATGAAATATCACCGTCTGAAGAGTTTTTACGATGAAGAGAAATGATGTGGGTATGCAGCATGCTTTATTTTTTTAAAGCGTGCAGAATAATTTTTATTCCTGTATTATATTCATTCATCCTGCTGATGCATATTTTGTCCAATGGGTATTGAGGGGACGTAATTAGGAAGAAATCCATAATGCAACATGTCAAGAGAAAGATACAGTTGGTCTTGGCTGACATCACAAAGAGAATATGGAAAAGAGGCACTCCTTTACACAAACACTGACTTGTATTTAAACTTAAATTTAAAAAAAAAGCTGTGACCCACTCCTATCATTACATAAAAACTAATATTTTATTTATTTTAGGTCACCGACAATCATGAAACAGAGTAGTCAAACAAAAAAGTGAGAAAGCCTGTTCTTAGTATCCAAAACTCTGAAGTATAGCGTCTACCGGATACTCACAGTTGTCAAGTGCGACATTGTTCATCTTTTGTTTGCTCTCCCTGGGGGATATGCAGACAGACAGAGCGCAACAAACTAACAACAAACAAATCCATCAACACCAAACTAGTTTAGAGGAGCTGAGAAAATTCAGAGCTGCAAGAATTCTAAGAAGAAGGGTTAATTTCTGATGAATTCAACATGCTTTTAGTGAGCAGTTCTCTTGGAAGGGCCTTGAGATTTAAAACTCGGGGAAAACCTTTGACTGGATGGTACATTTTTTAAATAGCCTTGAGGAGCACTGACTTGCAGTATTTATCACATCTAACTGAACATTTCCCCTAATTTCTAAATTATCAATGCCTTTTCACTGAGTGCTTCCATTTATTAATAAGCTCTGATTAGACTTCCAGTGTCCAACACAAAATGATGTTTAAAGCTATGGACACATCTTTTAACCACTCATTTTATTTCAGAACTTGCAACTGCAGAGTAGGAGACTGGAAGACTACAGATAGCAGACAGTTTTACACAAAAAGAAATCACCAGTGTACTGCCAACACCACAGCTCAGAGTCAGACCAATGTGTACTGAGGTAAACAAACTAGAGCTCTCTCTCTCTCTCTCTCTCGCACATGCACACACACATACGACACACGCATACACACACACACACACACACACACACACACATACACTCAATGTAAAACAGGGCAGTGGCGAGGCAGAATGTCCACGTTAATAGAGGCTTTTATCTGTAATAGAGGCTGATTTGCAGGATCTGCTTACACATCGGAGGTCCAGTGACAGCACACTCATGGGACCCAGGCACTCAGCTGCACAGGGGCGCCCAGCCCATCTGCCCCCATAAAAGCGGCTCTATCTTTATCTCATCTGCAAAAATCCCAGGGACCTCATTTCACTAAAGCTCTCTTTTCAGCTGGGGAGGATTGGAAATCTCTCCCTCTCCCTTTCCCCTCTCCTCTCCCTCTCTCTCCCCTCTCCCTCTCCCCTCTCCCCACTCTCCCTCTCCCTCTCCCTCTCCCTCTCCCTCTCCCTCTCTCCCTCTCCCTCTCCCTCTCTCCTCTCCCTCTCCCTCTCTCCCTCTCCCTCTCTCCCTGTTTATCCCCCACTCTTTAATCTGGCTTTAACTCTGACACAAGGCCGAGCGGCGGCCACTCTGTCTCCAGCAAACACCCCCCCCCCCCGCCCACCAGACCGCCCTTCCTTCCTCCCTCCCTCCCGCCCTCACCGTGATCCCCATGACGATAAAGTGCACCCGCACGGGCCCTGCTGTTGAAAACGCCGCCGCTCACAGATTGGAAATTTCCAAGCGCCGGGGCCCCACTGCGCACCGGACCTGTTCAGGGCTGCCCAGTTCCCTCGGTGCCAGAACAACACCTACTTCCATTACTCTGATTTAGTGCTAAAAATCTAATGCATCTGAATTTATTATTTTCACAGTGAAAAAGGGTCGCGGGAGGCCCGTTTAAAGAAATGGGTTTTTAATGACAGCAGAACCAGGTGTTATTCTGCGTCTTTTTACATATTTAATTCCGTTTAAGCTACATCATGTGATCACCCCTCTCCAGATATCACTCTGTGTTTGTATTTCCTGATTTTTTTTAAAAATAGCTAATAAATGAGACACATCTAAATGCACCCCTTTGCAGTGAGTGCAAGTTGATTTGAATTGATTTGAACCTGGCAGATAACTGCTATTTTATCAAGGTCAGCCAATCGTACTTCACCTTGCGTTGCCATGCCGATAATCGCGATTGGGTTGAACCACGCTGGCCACATTGATAACTGGCCACATTGATAAGCCTAATTAACCTATTTAAACAAATGTGCCTGACAAAGGCAGCTGGCATTTAAAGATCAAAAGAATAATCTACTTTATATGAATACACATGTTACACTGTGAATAACATACATAAATATGTTCTGCTAGTGCAGACTAGCATGACAACATTTCTATTTATTAATTTTTTTGCAAGTATTAGTGAAATATATGAATGGATCTTGATTCTCCATTCACAGAAAGAACCTAGAATTCAACGTGCTTTTAGTGAGCAGTTCTCTTGGAAGGGGCCTTGAGATTTAAAAACTCAGGGAAAAACCTTTGACTGGATGGTACATTTTTTAAATAGCCTTGAGGAGCACTGACTTGCAGTATTTATCACATCTAACTGAACATTTCCCCTGGGTTTAATTTCTAAATTATTAATGCCTTACCACTGAGTGCTTCCATTTATTAATAAGCTCTGATTAGACTATTCTGGTTTTTTTCCAGTGTCCCAACACAAAATTATGTTTAAAGCTATGGACAACATCTTTTAACCAATCATTTTATTTCAGAACTGCAGAGTAACGAGACCAGAAGGACTAAAGATAGCAGACAGTTTTATACAAAAATAAATCACCAGTGTACTGCCAACGCCACAGCTCAGAGTCAGACCCAATGTGTACTGAGGTAAACAAACAAACTATAGCTCTCTCTCTCTCATACACACACATACAATGAAGACTAGCTATGGCTCTTTTCACCATTAGGTTGCTGCTAGGGTTGCCAACAGTCAAGCACGTCCCATGTTCCACCCAAAAATAGTGTCGTAGACATTGCCCATTTGTATCGAACAACGCAGAATGACTTTTCAAATTTCGGTATGCGTACCTCTAACGACAAATGTAATTCGTTTGCAAAACGCCCACCGTTTGATGGTATTGTATGACTAAATTATACACGAACAACACTTAACACTTTTTTTCCCTCCCAAAACAGATTAATCTCCCCCAAGAATCATCATCGCCCCGGAAACCCCAGAAAGCGATGGACATCTCGTTACTCTAATGACATTAGACACACAGCTTTGGGGACCTGGAGCCTGTTCCTCAAAGAAATCAGGAAAGTCTGAGAGAAGGGCCTTTGGCTGATTTTGACACAGTAGAAGAGAACAGAATAGAATACAATAAATAGATTTGTAAATTCTGTAATGTATTTGTAGGTTACTGCCTATATGGTGTTATTCTGTGGTTTACCATAATGTTGTACACAACAGAAATAGTCTTGGTTTTGCCACGGCTGTATGGTGGACCAACATTTATTCTATTTAATAATGAATGCAGGAAAAGAGAAAGGGGATTGGTTAAATCCTACACCTTTGTCTGGAGATATGACCGTTTATTAAAAAGTTTTTAAAAAGTAGGACAGCACACTGGATGATTCATTCGCCATTTCAATAGTCTTTTCCGCTAGTCGGCAGTCACAGAAAAATAGTAAAAGAATAATAAATATAAAAATGGAAAAGGCATGTTTTGAATTGTTCAAACTCGTATTTCCTAAGCCATATCAAGCCTTTGAGAAAAACGGACAATAAAATTTAATGCTTTACAAGTATAGAAACCGCTTGACTATGACATCCAAGAGACATTTAGTTGTTATACATTATGCATTCTCCTTTAATGCGGAAAACATACAACACACAACCTTTGTGAATTCAAAAAAAGAAACTAAATGTCACTAGAGCCATTTTGACAGCAGCGAAGCAACACTGCCAGGTTTGGGGTGATGAGGCTTGAAAATAATAGTAAATTATTAATCTCTGTGGGTGAGGAATTGTGCTACTTTAGCACATTATACAGGGCCATTGTGAGTATAGAATAACAGCATCAGGAAAGAATAAATAAACAAACAAGACTCTACGGCGGTTGAAAAGGAGACGTTGTAACGGTTGTACACTCATGTAGTCCCTCTCATGTCCTAATAACGGCACCTTGTGCGGTATGATTCTGTCAAAAAGTCAGACCCTTTAATAGGACAATAATAATTAGGGCCCTGCCTTTTCAGAAACCTGCTTTTATAAGCTATACAGTGCAGTCCCCAATGACTGTGCTGATACTCGTCCGCAGAATGGCACCTGTTCAGAAATCATTAACAATCATCCTACCAAGAGGAGCCATTTTCTGTTGTAATCCAAGTGCTGCTTAATACAGCAGTACAGGGAGAGAAAGAGTAAAGAGTGAAACTTTTTCTTACCCATAACTAAAGATCTGACTCTACTGGAAATATGCCCGCAAAACATTGCAAATATATGTGAACCAATGTGTGAAAATAAAACAACAGATATTTCATAGAAGTGCATACTGCATTTCACAGCCATAGTTTTAAAATAGAGTCCTATGGACAAAATTGGACATAACTAACTGTGTACGTGTTCTGTTTTCGACAATAGCATTAGAGGGAAAGAGTTACTAAAACACACTGCTTGGTCTTGTCCGTTATAAATGATGGAAAATTGATAAAAGTACCCAGAAGGAGAGATGGGGAGGGGGAAGGAAGCGGAATTCTAATTTAAGGACTGCGACTGGTCATTTCCCCGCAGAAGCAGCAGCAGCAGCAGCAATTCCAGCTGTCAGCCGGAGAATGCGGAGGAGTGAGGTTGTAATGCATGCGTAATTGCCTTAATGCTTCCTTTCAAACGAAACGGTCATATTTACAGCGACAAATCAACAGCTCACGTCAAAACATTAGCAGCAGGTAATTATGTTCTCTCATTCCCCATCACTCTCTTCTTGCTTAAGACCCGACATGGCCTAGTGTTGGATTCTAATTATAAAAACCCGAGGCATTGTTGTATAATGTCCGTTTTTAAGACAGAGAGAAGTCCGGGAATTTGGAATTTTGGCAAATGCGGCTGTATTAAAAGACCACAGTGTCAGCTGTTTGAAAACATTCCAGTAAATGAATGTGTATGACTAAGCAATGGTGTGTGCATTTCTGTCCTGGTTAGCAAATAAATAAACTTTTTTGTATGCAATCCTATATTCTAACAGACCTCTTAATCTTACAGTGGGAGTTGAGCAGGCCCAATCATCTCCGGTTCAGTGGACTGAGAATAATTATTCATCGGAAGAGCATGCAAATCTAATTATTTTATATATGTTTTTGTACAAATAGTAGGATATTGCTTCTTATTGCTT